>CP144066.1:4570000-4848594 GCA_036428585.1 Kwoniella sp. CBS 9459 | reverse complement strand
CCCCTAACCCCTAACCCCTAACCCCTAACCCCCTAACCCCTAACCCCCTAACCCCTAACCCCTAACCCCTAACCCCTAACCCCTAACCCCCTAACATGCCAACCCTCAGACCGTTCCATCCAACGGGTCATCTCATATTTGCACCCTCCTAGCGTTTCACTCCTTGGCCGGTGCATCATACACATACGGTGAGACCGCTAGGAGGGTGACGGCAGCAATCGCGTGACAACCAGAGGTCTGTACCATTCACCGCTGGTTGAAACATCAGCTGATCCCGGCGCAGACTCCATCACTGATTAATCCCTTGCCGAGCTCATCACTCACTCCTGCAACACCGTCCCTCCCACCCGTTCCCTGTACCCCGACACGCTCTCCCTATGCAGCACCTGACTTGTCCTATCCACCGACACCGTGGCCCCCGTCTTTGTCACCCACGCTACTCAACAGCAGCTCTCCCTCTTCTGGGACACCGCCCAGTAGCTCCCCTCCTCGGACACCGCTGTCACCCACCCCGCTCCGAGATCTAGCAGAGGTAGCCGACCTTCTCAAGGGATGGAGTCCCCCTGCGCCAAGACCGGCTGAACCAGAGGTAGATGTGAGGGAAAAGCCGTTCATGGATGGGTTCAGGATGTTGGATGATCTCCGGGAAGAAGGAGAGGATGCTCTGGAAGACCTGGGGAAGAAGCCAATGGATGTGGACAGGTGGGAGCTCGTTCTTTCACCGGAGGAGTACCTCAGCCGCTTCGGGAACTCTCTCGCCGACGTCCAACTCATCAGCAGAGCTCCTGTGAGGAAGATGCACACAACCTATCACCGAGGACCGGCGTTTGACCGATACCTGCTGCTCGCTCAAGCCACCCATCAGCTCTGGGTCGGACTCCAGTACAAGGAACCCTTCTTCCGCGAGCTCAAAGAGTATCAAGTCGCTCAGCCGGGAAAACTTCCCCTCCAAGCCAGTCTCGGTAATGTCCATCTCCCCACGGCTGTCTTTGTCCACTGTCTTATCTCTGCCGGCTGTGACACCATCCGGCTCAAGGCTTATGGCCAGAAGATGCCGATGATTGACTGCTTCCTCAGCACCGAGCCTGCTCAGATAGATCACAAGTGGGCGGAGCATAACGAGTGGGACATTGGGACAAGCTTTGACTCCCCGTTCATCTGGCTGTTTGCTTCAGCCACCGGCAGACACAACGGCATCCGGCACTACCCCATGATGGTCCCGGGATCTCTTGACTACGGCACTGTCAACCTCAAGGCGACTCATCACCTCCGCAACTTCTCTGTCAAGATGTATCCGAGGATTGTCCATGTCATCAAGTCGTTCAACAGTCATTTGCAGGGAGGGATTCCCAAGACTCTCCGGGGAGTCCGCTATCAAGTCGGCTCAGCCTTACGGATGATTCACAGTCTGACAGGCAAGGATGACATGGCTCTCGGAGGATTCAGGATCGAGGTCACGGTGAAGGCGCCCAGCTTGAGGGAGGCCACTCGGGTGGTCGAGGCTACCGGCTTCTTGGATCCTTCCTACTGGCTGCACCATGGTCAAGGCCCACACTACCGACACCCTCTTAGTGCCAAGCTGGTCACACGGGAGTCCTTCCTGGAGAATGCCAACTGGGTCTATCAGCAAGCTGATGTCACCCAAGTCTTCGAGGCAGGGACAGCGATGCTCCAAGCAAGCAGCAGATCCAAGCATTGACAGACATCCTCAACGCTCTCGGCTGGAATGCCGGCTTCCGCAACCCGACCAAGTCTCTGGCATCGACAGCCTGGTGGAACGGTCTTGCAGAGACAGGCCGGACCTGCTTCAGTGCTCTGTCCGAGATGTATCAGAGTGATGAGGACATCAGCAGGTTGTTTGACCTGGCTCGAGCCACCAACTGTCTGGGCAACGGCCTCCCTTGCAAGAAGGACCCCAAAGGTCCCCGTCACCGGTACCAGAAGAACTCGGCCTCCCGTTCGGATAAGGTGTTGTGTGGCGGGTGCTATCACAAGCTCACCCGGGCTGCTATCATCCATTGGATAGCAGAGCTTGTGACAGCCGGGTTCATTCAGGCGCATGAACTCGGATTGCCGGGGCAGGAGGAGGAGTGATCGACAGACAGTGCAGTCTTTAGGGGTCGGTTTAGGGGTCAGCCATGCCGTGAGTGAAAATCATTTTACATCCTCCACACATCGATGCTACCGCTTGGCAAAGCATAGATCCTGACTCCCGTGTCTCTCTCTACCAGATAGCTGCTTGTCAAGTGTATACACGCAGAAACAAGTCACCCGGGTCGGATCTTCACTCTGCCAGAATTTGATCCCGGCTTGGGGTTGGCTTAGGGGTCAGAGTCCCGTGAGTCCAAATCATTTTCTCATTCATCATGCATCCAAGATACAACAAAGAGAGTTATATATCCTGGCTCACCGTGCCTGTCTCTACCAGATCCCCGCTTGTTGCGTGCATGCATGTCAATCTGAACTCTCACGGCCCGATCTTCACTCTGTCAGATTTGATCCCGGGCTTGGGGGTCAGCGTCCTGTGTGAGTGAAAATCATTTTACATTCCTCACACATCATTCCTGTGACCGTCCCATGCATAGGTCCTGGCTCACCGTGTCTGTCTCTACCAGATCCCCGCTTGTTGCGTGCATGCATGTCAATCTGAACTCTCACGGCCCGATCTTCATTCTGCCAGATTTGATCCCGGGCTTGGGGGTCAGCGTGCCGTGTGAGTGAAAATCATTTTACATTCCTCACACATCATTCCTGTCACCATCTCATGCATGGATCCTGGCTCACCTTGTCGTTCTCTACCAGATCCCCGCTTGTTGCATGCATGCATGTCAATCTGAACTCTCACGGCCCGATCTTCACTCTGTCAGATTTGATCCCGGGCTTGGGGGTCAGCGTGCCGTGTGAGTGAAAATCATTTTACATTCCTCACACATCATTCCTGTCACCATCTCATGCATGGATCCTGGCTCACCTTGTCGTTCTCTACCAGATCCCCGCTTGTTGCATGCATGCATGTCAATCTGAACTCTCACGGCCCGATCTTCACTCTGTCAGATTTGATCCCGGGCTTGGGGGTCAGCGTGCCGTGTGAGTGAAAATCATTTTACATTCCTCACACATCATTCCTGTCACCATCTCATGCATGGATCCTGGCTCACCTTGTCGTTCTCTACCAGATCCCCGCTTGTTGCATGCATGCATGTCAATCTGAACTCTCACGGCCCGATCTTCACTCTGTCAGATTTGATTCCGGGCTTGGGGGTCAGCCGTCGGGCCATCTGAAAATCCGACATAACTTGTTCCACATCCATGCTAACTCAATCCTGATGGCAGATTCGGATTCAGCGGCCTTCATTGCCCCAGGAGAGCGTGTCAGATGCATGCGGGAAAAGAATCAATGTCACTCACCGTACCGGACCCCCCCCGGGCACGGGGATGTAACCCCCTAAGCCCGCTTTCAGCCCGGGTTGAAAGGTCGAAAACCTCCGAACCCTTTAATCCACCCGGTCGGGTTGATCTTCCCAGATAGTTAGGGACTTAGCGCTATGACACAGCTTGTGCTAACTCCGTTGCTAACAGATGCCCAATAATCCCTTGCATCCCACACCTTTACACGTATCCGTGATAGCGAGTGGCGAGATTTATCGGTGACAGCAGCAAGAATGAACGGTGAGAGCACGAAGAGAAGAGAAACAGATAGAAATAGATGCACGGAGGTGAGTGGAAATCTGCCAGCAGTGGGAACTTGCGCTGACGCGACTCGACTCGACTAGACTCAACTCAACTGCACCCGCCCGCTCGCCGGCGGTCAATCTGCTGGTGACAACTGTTGTCGTTTCCTGTACCGCTTTCCGACAGTACGCGTGCATCAGATAACTCGGACATCACCAACGTGTCTATTGCCAGCGATCTTTGTATTCTCGCGGCCGCCTGGATCCCGAACTCGGCGGATCGATCAAATGAAGGTTGAGTCAAGGCGGTACGGAAACTACGTCGTAGTGGGTAGGGTTTGAAAGAGGACGCGATCGCGACCCGAGGGAAGCGTCGATCATACGACAGAAGCGTTAAAAGGGCATGAGCGATAATCACAGAGGTCCGCTCAGATACTAAGCAAGCGGGTAAGTGGGCAGTGTGATTCATACCATACGCTGGGACCTCGACTCAGATCTATCAATTGTCAAGTCTATACGACGCTATGATCTAATTCGAACATCCAGACCCAGCGGCAACCGTCCACGCTGCTGGTTGAACAGCAGACATCTTCCGTTCTCTAACTTGCTAAGCCTAGGAAGAACAGAACCCACGCCGTGACGACAAAGGCGGCAAGCATCACGAGGCAGCAAATGGTGACCCATCTCACCGGATGCCTACCCGTGAGTGGGTGCTCTGGCCTGATCTCCTTGGGAATCTCGGACTCGATCGCATCTCGTTTCTTCCTGGTCATCGTGAGACCCGATCCGAGGTATACCTTGTCGACCACGATGTACCCGACGCCAAGAACGAATGCCCAAGCCTTGAGGCCGATGGTGAGTTTCAAGACGCGGTCATAGCCTCGTCCGGGAGTTCTGTCTTGAATTCGGCCGTAGCTCACGTCCTGTGCAATGAGTCAGCGAAAGCGAGACAACGACGAGGAGGTCCTAGTTGCTCACCATGACTACACTGCCCGAGTTGTTGAACGCTCTCCAGACTACAGCATGTCATCAGCGGGATGCACGCGCCTGCGCCTACGCTGCGTTCACTCACCTCCGAACGCTGTACCGATCAAACGGTGGTCGGCCACGAGCAAGTGCAGAGCCATCTCTGCTTGCGAGATCAGCGTGGAAAATCACAGACAGAAACGACTGACATCTCGACTCACGAAGAGGGGCCGAGTTGATGACACCCGCCAGACTTGCAAATACAAGAGCGACCATCGGATGAACGCTGGTAAAGCCAAGCAGAGAGCATGAAGTGATCCACAGCAGAGGAGCGAGGGCGACGTAGTGGAAACGATGGCACCAACGGTCGACGCAGTATCCGAAGATGGGCGCCATCACCACCTGAACAGCACATGGCCATCAGCTTGTGAGTAGCCCCCGAAGAGATTGGACGAGAAACATGTCGTACCTGTATGACAGTACTGCCGGACTGTAAGAAACCCGCGGTAGCCTCCGTGTATCCCATCCTGTGATTCCTGGTCAGCCGTAGATCGGGTTCGCCCTCTGTTGGTGAGCTGAAACCTACATGCGAATGATATCGGCTCGAGCGACCCCGAAACCGCCCGCAGCGCCAGACTGTAACAGCTGTGTCGCAGGAAGCATCCAAAAGCACCAGGGAAGACGCCAGAGCGAGTCGAGTGATAACAGCTTACGTTGACCGGTCGCCAGTGAGCGTTCGCGCCCTGTCGACACTCGGTAACGAGCGGGCATAATGCGCTTCGCATAGTACAGGTAAGCGAAGTTGAGCATTGATGAAAACCCGCAGAAGGCGACTGGTATCCAAAAGACATATTTGAGACCGAGCGAGTCGCGGATGGGGATGGCTGCCGCCTCGGAGGCTAATCCGGTCGCGCTGGCAATAGCATTCTCGAGGCCGAATGCGAAAGCCAGTCCCTGCCTTCGCCCAAAGGCGTGGAAGAACACCTGTTGACAGGAGTCGAGCAAGGCCGTTCCGAATCCTTGAATGATATATCCTCCGGCCAGGACTCGCCAGTTCCCGATTTGGACTCCAGACGCTGCGATAAGAGTGCCAACCAGGATCGTCGTCGTGCAGATAGGGGCGACGATATCGACGCCGACCCAATCGAGCATGATACCACCGATCAAGGGCCAGATCCTAAAGCGATATCGGGTCAGATGACTTCCGGCCAGCCTCTGTGATATCCTAGACTCACGAGTTAACGATGGCATCGGCCGAACTGATCACACCGAATTGCTCGTTGTTGATGCCCATCTCGTTTCGAAGCGTGTTCCTCAACGGGCCCAATGACGAATTCGCCCAGTTCAGGCCTGCGCAACCGATTCAGCTGTTATTGCTTCTAGACGACATGTCAATGAACGTACCCATCGGCATTGCGATGACGGCCGCCAAGCTGATCCACTTGACGGTCCAAGGTATCGCGTCGTCGTCATCGTCGTCAGGCTGTCAAGATCCGCATCGCAGCGTCAGCTCGATACGACTGTCATTTGAAGATGCAGCACTCACCTCCTCATGGTCATGTTGGGTACCTTGGTTACCCGGCGTCTCGCTGATGTCCTTTGCCTTTTCCTCTGACGAGGGGTCTGCGGTGACCCGGCGGTCATCGACAAGGTTCGAAGTACCGTCATAAGATAGGGAGACGGGTCGCATCGTGTACCGTGAGCTCGAAACTTGGTAGGGATGAAGTCCGAGGCAAGTATGATGGTTAGCTGTGTTCTATCGGTTCTTCTTATAGTGACAGGTAGTCGCTGAAAAATTGTATTGTCCAAGGAAGGGGTCTTTTGACGGCCGAATCCGCTTCACAATGCTTTCGGCCACCCGTCCGACTGGGCTGAATGGTTTCACTGCAGTCTTGGCATACTCGCTATCAGGCATGGTATCTGATATGCTTTCGATCGCATTCATCTCTTAACGAACACACTTTGGCGAAAACGATAAGACATTGCGGAAGCTCAGATCTCGCCGAGACTTTACGGCAGCTAAATACGAGTCTAGTCGCATCTACCTCGGCCGACCGGGTCCAATTAAATTGCAGTAGTACAGGAACATTATCTCGGCATTTTACCATATCGTCTAACCGATGCAATACAATCTGATACCGGGAAGAGCACGTGCACTGCAAGAGCGTGGTTCCTTGTCTGTTCGTCTCGCGTTTGCATGTCGCTTCGTCGTTTGAGCTGATAGACATTTGCAGAGATCCTGGAATTACTTTCAAGGACCTTTGAGTGCAGCGGGCTTCCATGAGATGATAAGGGTTCGTCGGTACCGGGCTCGTGGGATCGGCTCGTCCGATTCCGTTCGCGATACGAGCCCGCTCACGGCCGACGTACCGCTCTGACTCGGGCCCCTAATACTGAGACCGCTCCGAGGGCGGAGGCGTTGGGCTTCCGTTGCGATTTGGCGTTGTCGGCCGCATGGAACCAGCTCAGTCTAATCGCGTACTGAACATGTGCGAGATGCAGGCTCCGGGTTTGCTGCGTCGCCAGTGCTGATTTTGAAGCCGACAGTTCTTTTGCCGCCTCGTACTGGGTTCTACAGCAACAAACGATTTCTGCGAGTGGTCACACTGTCACGTCGTTGTCAGTAGGACTCGAGGTCATCTCGTCCCGCAGCTTTGCCCTCCGTCTATCCGGGTCCTGGTCGTCCACCGATGGCAAAATGTGTAGCGTGTAGCGCGAAGGTCGTGGACAGTCTCGCCTTGTTTGCGATGACTGGTACCTTTCCTTGTCGTTGCTGTTATCACACCCCCTCAAAGGACGTGAATTGATCGTTGCTGTGTTTGGTAACAACAGACTTGGCATGTTTCTGATCGACAGCTCGAAGTCCTCGTTCTGCCGGGTCCGATTGTTGCTGGGCATCAGCGCTGTGAGCTTTCCCAGCCAGACCGATTGACTAGCTGTCAGCGACATTGAACGCCATCACCGGTCGCTGCCCTATGGCTGACTTGGACTCGACTTACCATGACGAAACGCGAACTAAACATCGCCTCATATGGGCTCAAGATTCGTTGCAACTCTGTGGATTTAACTCGGCAATATCAACGAATACTGCACGCCTGTGGATCTCGAAGACCAGGATCACCGAAATCTAAATCAGCCATCCTCATTCCCACAATCTGCCATATATCCGTTTCAGCTTACTATGAAAAAGTGCCCGTGAACTATTCTCCGATATCCGCGCTGCGCCGCGCTACTGCCAGCAGGACGGTGGATAGTGCACGCAGCGCGAAGGCGGCTCCTTGGCCGGCTGTGAAACACCATATACATGACACATGAACCTTACGGCCCAGACTACAAGTCATCCTGAATTCTTGAGCTGACAAATCATCATTTCCAAATCCACAACTCGCCCCCGGCTTCTTTCATTTCCGAGCCATGACAAAGTACATTCTGAGGCTGTCATCCGCGACGGGCGAGTCGGTCGTGCCTCGAGCCTCAACTTTGAACGCCATAAAACTGATCTACTCCTTGACATCCAGCTCGGGAGGGGTCGAGGCGCCTCGGTGCTCGAGATGGGATACTTGGTTCTTCTCCTCGACTTCGCCAATGGCGCCGGGAGGAGCAAAGATGAGGTCGATAGCCTCGAGCGACAGGCCCTTGGTCTCGGGGAAGAAGAAGTAGATTGGCGGAAGGAAAGCGGCGTTGATGATCGCAAAGATCTGGACGGAGGGAGATCTGATCAGCCGGAGCGAGCGATGAGAGTGTAACATGATGACTCACGATATAGAACCTCCATCCCAGATTGGCAATTCCGGATGGGGTGAACTGCACCACGGCGTAGTTGGTGATCCAGCTGAGCGAGGGATGAGACAGTCACGCGGTTAGTGAGGTGACGCAGGCAACCATCGCAACGTTGGATTCACTCACTTGCAAGCAGTAGCGATACTCGCGCCCTTTTGTCTCATCCGCAACGGCTGGATCTCAGCGGTGTAGCACCATACATTGGCTATAACGGTTTGTCAACATGTCGGTCTCCCTCCTTGATCCGAGAGTTTCACTTACCTTGGAAGCCAATGGTGAACAAACCCATGAAGACGAACATGAAAGCCGTCGCCACTGCGCCGGCAGTCTTGCTGTTCGTCGTCTGGACCTTGTGAATGAGGCCAGTCTCGATGGCAAAGATCACGGCCATACCGGCGATACAGACCAGGAAGAGCTTTCGTCGGCCGAAAGAGTCGATGAGGAACCAGGGAATGAAGGAAGCGGCGAAGAACCAAGTGAAAACGGCACCGGCGAGCAGTGCAGGCTTGTCCGACACGAGTGCGAAGAAGTTACCCCTAAGTACGGTGTCAGCGAAAAGCAGACTCATACAGAGTTGAAGCTGTGAAAATCGCGTTCGATATGACTCACATGTAGAAGATCAAACCGTTGATACCACCAATCTGCTGGAAGAACTGAATAGCACACGCGATGAACAACCTTCGCCTGGTCTTCAGCTCATCCTCGTGCAAGAGGTCGGACCATTTGCCGCTGCCCATGCTCGCCTCGACCTGGACGGCGTTCTGGATCTCCATATGCTGAGCGACCACATCGGCATGGTCGGCAGGTTTGCCGTGGAGCCTTGCAAGAACGTCGAGACTTTCCTCCGCTCGTCCGTGAGCTGCGAGCCATCGAGGAGACTCTGGGATGAAAAGGGCGATAGCGAAGATAGGGATGATAAATACCGCTTGCAACGCGACAGGGATTCGCCAGGCCTTGGAGCCCGTGACGTAGGCAAAGCCGTAGCCTGTCCAGTAGGAGGTCATGATACCAAAGTTGAGCAGCGAGAGTTGGAAACAGACGAATCGTCCTCGACTAGCCTTGGGAGATACCTCACTTTGGAGGACCGGCATGGTTGAGTTCAGAAGACCCTGCGAGTAGTGAAAACATTCAGCGTGGTCCGTTCTCGCTCTCGCGTACTCCTGAAATCATAGACTCACCATGCCAAGGCCAGACACGACTCGTGCGGCGATCATAGGACCTGCACTACTGACACCAGCTTGGAAGCCGGCGCCACCGAGCATGATGACTGAGCCCAGCAAGATAGATCGCTTTCGGCCCAATGACTCGCCGACAAAAGCGGTGATGATTGAGCCAACGCAGCATCCGATCTCGTATATGGCCACGATAGTACCGAGTAGAGCTGCGCTGGGATTATTGAAAGTGGTTTGGAACGGTTCCTCGTTGATGATACCGCCTGCAGAAGATCAGGAAGGTGAGCGTGATCCTCAGTTTATGGCTCGTCAAGCATCTCGCACTTACCCATGACACCATTGTCGTAGCCGATAAGCAAGAAGCCCGTGGCGGTGAGTAGGGTGATGAGATAGAGAAGTTGGCCGGCCATGGTGATCGGCTTGGTTGTTGTTAGTTGTCGTGATAGAAAGAATTGGGACCCCAGATGGCCCCGATAGAAAGACCTGTTGAAGCGAGGTTAAATAGACATCTACGCCTCCAAGATGACGACTGAATCGAGATGTAGGACAGCGGCTGTGGGCGGTCGTGCGTGATGCAAAGAGCACTTGGCAGTCGGATCGCAGACCGGGCGGTAATAGTCGCTTACTGCTATGATAGCTAAGAAAGAGTCAACTAAGAGATATCTTGATGTTTGATCGAGGGTGGTCAAAGAGATGATGAAATCGGTCGCGAAACCGACTGCTGACGCGTACATAGTCAGCTTAGAAAACTTCACAAAGACCAGACACCGTAAAGTGCGGGGAACCAGCGAATTGCGCTTTCCGATCCGTAGTCCAGCTTAACGCAGCAGCTAGGTGATCTCAGATCGCTTACGTGAAGGACAGGGATCGACCGCTTTCCGGGCATCGATTGATCCCACATTCGGGGGTATTCATAGGAGAGCCATTACGTGAACGGCTTTTGACAGGCACAAACAGCTGATGATCAAAACAGACGAAACCAGATCCGATTACTTCATGTTGAACTAAAATTAGTCCAGAATCATCGGAATAACGCGCTGCGCGAACGCACTTATGAGCACCTGACATCGTAGGATGGCAAAAGCGGAAAAGCACAGCTATTCTCTCGCGGCTATAGGTGGTTATCATAGCTGGACTTGTGTACCGCTTATCACTCGGTTTTGCTTTCGGATCTCTTTCGCGAAACAGGCGAGAATAAGACGTAAGCTGGAACGGACAAGTGTCTTTGTTGTCGCCATATCCAAACGGTTCGAGAACGTATCGGATCATCTGTGCTCGAACGCTCGGTCAGTGGTCTGAGCCTTTTCGGTCGGACCGACAGACCGAGGGGAACCTTTGCGCTGCTGACTTCGGAGTTAGTCGCTATCTTGACTTTTTGCAAGAACACAGCTTCGGTAGCAGCCGGCTCTTGAAAGGAATATGGAAGAGATTGCCTGGGTGTAACTCGCACATATTATAGCTGGCTAGTCAGGTTAGGACTTGTATGTGCGATCACCTTCAGACTCCTGCTTCACAACTCAGTGTACCAAACGTAACATGCAGCTTCCGTCATCTGTCCAGGTGAGTCTGGTCGATCTGTAGCGCACAAATGTCAAAGCTGAAGGCCCATAGTTACTGAGCCCGGAGCAACACCTTCACCTGCCGGTGCCCTTCTCGAGACGTCCCTTCGACGAATCGACTCTATCGACAATCGCCAGCAGTACGCCAAGCACGTCGGAAACGAGACGCCCATTTGTCGCCATAGATCCGTCTTTCTTATCGTTGCTTGGCTCAGATCCTACAGTCCGGTGCATCGCCAAAGATGAAGGGGGCAAAAGTTTCGCTCACGAGGCGGGCGTCTGGGTTCCCCGTTTGAATGAAGTGTGGTATACTTCCAACCTCTACGATGTGACTACTGGCCTTGACGGTAACGACCTCAAGGAAGTCAAGGTTGACATCGGCGCCATCGATGTCATGTCAGAGCGAACCCGAGAATTACACATCCCGTCGGTCAGAAACGGCAACGGAGCTTGCCCCTATGGAGACTACCTCCTGTTCTGCGATCAAGGCGCTGGTTTGGACGAACCATCAAAGCTCATTATCATCGATCCTACCGACCCTTCACGCTCAGAAGTCTTGATCAACAACTTTCATGGACGTCGCTTCAATTCTTTGAACGATGTGATAGTTCTGCCGCCGCCTTCGTCATTCGCGTCTTCGTCAGAGGATGACAAGGGGTCACACTCGTCTCAAACACTTCGCTCAAGCTTGCCGACAGGATCGACGGTCTGGTTCACCGATCCCACATACGGCTTTGAGCAAGGATTCCGCCCCGCTGGTCAGCTTCCGGCCATGGTATACGCTTTGGATCCACATTCCGGCCATGTACGAGCAGTTGCAGATGGTTTCGATCATCCCAATGGAATCTGCTTCAGCCCAGATGGGAAGGTCTGCTACATCACGGATACCGGTCACATACACGGCTCCGGCAGACTCGATGCCCAACGGGCGAGCACCATGTGAGTTCGGACTGCAAAACGAGCCTGGGCTGGCGAAGAGTCAATTCGTTCTCATAGCTGATGACGTGGGTACAGATATGCTTTCGACGTTGTCTGGCTAGGTGACTCTAATAAGGCTGGCGGACCTAGCCTGCAGAATCGCCGGCTATTCGCATTTGCAGACACCGGAGTCCCGGACGGCAGTAAGTATCATTCCGCTTCCCAGTCGAAAGACCTTTCAGCTGCTGACAATTGAAATAGTCAAATGTGATGTCCAAGGTAACGTTTACGCCGGATGTGGAGACGGTATACATGTATGGAGTAAGTCGATAGCTGCCTTCCCGGTCGAATATAACGTTGACCAAGCGTTCCTTAACAGATTCTTATGGAACTCTGATAGGCAAAATGTGAGTGTTCAAACAGTTCATAGTCGCGATCAAAAGCTGATAAGACCCATCAGTGTTCTTGGTGTCGCCGACGACAATATGGGGGCTGGTTCCGCCAATTTCTGCTTTATTCCGGGCGGGAGATTGGTCTGTTTCGCTGAAGACAGGATATATCTTGTAGAGGGTCTCCGGAATGAGGGGGCGCTCTTGTGTTCACGCTAATTACACACAATACTTCATAGTCATACCTGGTTCCTGAGTGTTGTATGAGCCGTTGTAGGACAACAATGCATATGGGTGCACATCTCATCTGATACATCTATCTGCAGGCCTCAGCAGGAACACGCAGCTAGTCTGATACAAGGTTCATACTTCTCAGACTTCGGGTATCATTGGGTATGGTACTTCGCCATCTGTCCTCTTTGCGGCTCGATCACCCACGTCCGACGTATGGCATCCCTCTCGCCCTAATGACTACTATCAGCGCCAGAACATCATCACAGTGCCGGTAAAGACTCACAAGATCTCGAGTCGTTGCACGTCAGCTTCCAGCGGCAAGCCAGCGAGGTAAGCCAGCGTTCTCCCAACATTGACAACATCCATCATAGGCTCATGCTTGATGGTCCCGTCTGCTTGTCTACAACCCTTCGCTGCATGACCGCCCATGGACGTCTGCGCATTACCGATGTCAAGCTGTGTACAGCATATGCCGAACTTCCTGCCGTCTAGAGAAGTGGAACGGGATAACCCCAAAATGGCATGTTTCGACACTGTATAGGCTGCAGAGTCTGTAGCAGGGCTGACGTATCAGCGGGAAGCTAAGCGTTGGGAAGTGATACTGGTGCCGACTTACTGGGGCGGGGTGAGGTCGCCGATATACTGCCGTTATTCACAATCCGACCGCCTTGTGGAACTTGTTCTTTCATGAGATTGATGGCGCCCCTCGTACACTGTGACGGAACCCGGTTTAGCCAGAGTCCCACTCAACTACAAAGACTCCACGTACCAGTACCGCAGCCATCACATTGACTTCCAGTACCTGCCGAAACTTCGTCATGTCCGCTTCTTCCAAGGGCACCGAGTTCAGGAGATCTACACCGGCGTTCTGTGTCAGAGCGCATAAATAGAAGATGATGACGGCCATAAGCTCAAAATCCAGCGGGCGTTTCAAGCTGGACGATTTGGCAGCTGTGTTCAGCAGACGTTTCCGATGTCTACTCACGTTGAATAGCAGATCTAAGCGTCCGTATTTCTCCTTGATCAAAGCAAACATTGCTTCGACGTCCTTTTCGTCGCACACATCGCCCACTACGGTCTCTACGGTGAGTCCCTCTCGACACTGTCTGGCGGTCTCCTCTAATTCTGCTTGACGCCGTCCGGACAGTACCAGCACCAACGGCTCAGGAGCCAGAGCCGATGGGAAGGCTTGTGACAAAGATACGGCGCAAGCTCTCCCGATGCCGCCGGAAGCACCTGTGATGAGGATGACGCGCGACTTGGCCGACATTGTTGCGATCGTTTGATGGGAGTTTCGGTTCAGAGAGTATTGAGCAAGTTCAGCAGTTCTTGGGGAGAGATCGTTGAGATGCTGGATTGTGGATATCATCCTCAAGTTTAGCTATACGAGCTGTCGGTAAGCCAGAGGCCACCGATGACTGGTGAACCCTTCATTCTTCTCAGATAGCCGCCGACCCGATGAGATCGGTTATAGCAGGTCACTCGGTCGAACCAGCTAGACGTTCAGGCAGAACCGACATATACTCTTTACGGCAAGTCAGGCCAGGCCGGCTTTACCGGCAACCCGTCAAACGTTCCTGACGATCATCTTTCCTGTGATCCGACCGAAACTGCCTTCGATAGCCGGCTCATCACGGGACCCCTGTGGACAAGGTACGATTCAGTCCCGTGTAGTGTCGGGAGAAATGGAGAAGACAGGTGCGTGGAGAAACGGGCATGTGCCTCTTCTGCAATCGACACCTTCGACCATTAGTCATTAGTGATCCAACTGAGCCTATCTTCCCCTATCATGAACTACATTCGTCTGTCTGGCTCTCTCGTGGCTGCATTAGACAGCGCTCCTGCTTTCAGATCGCGAGTCAATTGTGGTCACACTTCCGAGCTAGTCAGACATACCATATCTGCCGTCGCAAAGCAATCTCTTCGCCTTCATCTGATACGCGTCGATGCAGAGCTCCCGAGGCTATACGCTGTTGATGTTCGCTCGCAGGTCCAGGGACCATCATTCAATCCTTACTGAATGATTGCGAGTCTGTCGAACAGTCTTGCGTATGTCGCGATGCAGAGCAAGAGATCAGTCTGCACTCGGAGCCCGCTTTAGCACGGGGGAGTGACACGAATGGAGGAAAGTATGCGCGTGCAGAGGAGTCCTGTACGAGCGACGATCCTTGATCTGCAGAACGACGTGGACACTGTGCGTGGTCGAGATGCGGCACTCTCAGAGGCAAAGTGGCACAGGGACTAAGACTCGGCCATTCATATGCTGCTCGGCGTCATGCGGGCGCATGTTAACTCCAGCTTTCAGAGAACACATGTGTTGCATACTGTACAATGCACGTCGCATTTGTTTGTCATATTGTTCAACATCCGGCCCACGATTCACCCTTTGGTGAACCCTACTTCCTACTTTGCCGACTGCGTGAATCCCGTTTAAAGAACATACCTGTTGGCCAGATGATCAGCTCACAATCAGACCGAAATTCGAAGCGCCTCTGATATCAGACTTACCTGAAATGGATGTTCTCGTTCTCGGTCATACCCTTCATACCGTTGTCGGCAGACTGAACCGGATCGGCAGGACCGTACTTTTTGTCTCGGATCTTGTTGTCTCTCCACATCTGATACGATTGGAAAGAAGGTGAGTAAGAGCCCCGTTACGGAAGGCTAGCTTGTACTCACGTATACCCAAAGCAGACCGTGGCAGATCGTCTTTAAGATATAGCCAGCCATCATGCAGTACGCGGCGGTCTGGTAGTGAGGCGCCTCGGAGGCAATGGCAGTCATAGGACCAACTACACAAGGACGTGATCAGCCTCGGTACAACTGATCCAGCAGCCACGACTCATTGCTGACTCACCGATGTTACCAACGCAGTAAGCCACGAAGATACAGGACGAAGTGACGACTCGCTTGGAGTACGCGCCGATGTTAGAGGAGACCATGACGAGACCGATGGTGAAGCCGATCGATTGGGTGTTAATCAACCAGAATCCGATGAGACGAGGCCAGTTGTACTGATGAGTGAAAGGCAAGAACGACATCAAGGCAGTTCCGAAGACACAGATCAAGTTGCCGACAGTCATCATGAGCAATCGAGTGTTTGCCCATCGAGTCGCGACAACACCGGCGATGAGAAGTGAGATGACTTGAAGTGATCGTCCAGCGCAGTCGAGCAAGGCCGCGTTAAAGGTGGAGTAGCCCAGGCCCTTGATGATGGTACCCGAAAAGTTGGTAAGAACACCGTTGGGGACGGACGAACCGAACATGGCGAGAGAAAGGAGCCAGCTGCAGCAGCGAAAGCCTATTAGCCTGACCGTGTCTCTTCGTGGTACAGGCTCAAAAAAGAAATCGAAACATGAGACGATCATGCTCACGTCTTGGGGTCCTTGAGAGCAGCGAAACCGTGGGTCCAGTTAAAGTTTGTAGTCTTGACTCCGACACCAGACTGTGCGACTCGTGCAACGGCCATGGGTCGGTCGTCTTTCTTGATCCATCGCGCGGTAGAGGGTCCATCGGCCAAGAAGAAGTAGAGAACGATACCGAGAAGCATAGTGATCGCTCCGAGAATGTAGAAGATCAACTTCCATCGAGGGGTGGGGTGATCGTCCATCTGTATAATGATGTGTGGCAGTAATCAGTGAGAGACGTTCATTGGTACTATGGCGTTCAGACTGGCTCACAGTGGAGATACCGGCGGCCATGAGCGAACCAATCATACCGCCCCATCCGACGGCAGAGTACCAGATGGTCTGTCGAAGGGGAACCTCGTCTCGTCGATACCACCAACCAGTCATCAAGGAAAGACCGGGAGTGACCGCAGCTTCGAAGACACCGAGGAGGAATCGGGTGACCATGACATGGGTAAAGTTCTTGGACCAAACCATGACGAGGACCATGAAGCCCCAGATAAAGGCTGAGCCACCGAGCACTTTTCCGGCGTGCCATCGACCAAGAAGGTAGGACCAACCGGGCTGAGCGATCATGTAACCGCTGCGATGCGACGGCAACGTCAGCGGCAGGATCTGTTACCAGTTCCCAACCACGCTATATGGATGAGATCTGAGACGTACATGTAGAAGATGGCAGCTCCAAGGGAGTATTGATTACCTGTCATACCCATCGCCTTTTCCATGCCGAAGACTTTGGCGTAGTTGAGCGCGGTCTTGTCCAAGTACTGAAGGGTCTGGGTGACCAGGAAGAGCGGAAGCAGGAAAGCGTCGATCCGTCGTCGAATCCTCTTGTTTTGCTCGGCAGTCTATCGTAGCCATAGGGGACGTTGCCTTTAGCTCGATCACTATGCCACGTACAGACGGCGGTACCAAAGCAGACACTTACGATCTCGCCCATCTGCTTGGACTGTTCGTATGCGGCGAGACCGACGTTAGGTCCCTCATCCTCCTCGGCGATGGTGTCGGGCACCACGACATTGTCGATATGCTTTACTTGGCCTTTCTCATCGTCGGCTGTCCAAGCTGAAGTGTCCGATTCCTGACGGGTGAGAGTAGGTACGTTCGACATGATGATGTTGGCGGTTTGGGACTTGCAGACACTTGATTACTTGGTGATGTTGCCCCAGCCGGTGGATGATCTGCTGGACAGGGTGAGTGAAGGTGCCCCGTGGGACTGCTTTATATACCTATTCCATCTTCCCCCTTAGGTGACCTCGCTGCTCGACCAACGAGACCTGTCTCATTAGATGATTTCATGATTTCGAATTTTGGAGGTCCCTCTCGGATGGCTTCGGAACAACTCGTATCTTTTGTGCCTCGACTAGCGTTCCCCATTCACCGGTGATCGAAGTGCCCCGCATCGAAGCGGATGTGCTTATGGTGAGGTCTCGGTCAATTGGAATGATATTCCCTACCGTCGTCCGAACCCCACAGTCTTGGCAGTTTGCGGAAGAATCCCGCCCGTAGTCGCCGAACCTTTTGTGTGCTGAACCAAGATTTACCTGATTCAGATATTCCAGCAGATCTTTCGTGATTCGATCAAGGGCCGATCCGATCAGGCACGCTCTTGGCACGCTATTGAAAGAGCTAGTCTCGTATGGGTTACTGGGGTATCTTCGTAATTTTAAGGGCCCCGAGCTGATCCCTTGCTCTACACGCAAAGTCTCGATTGCATCGCGGCCCCGCAGGATACGGAGAACAATCGAAGGATGCGGTTGACGGTGCCCTGAGACCTTCGCTGAGCGGGTCGTTCCTGACTGACGCACAGCGGTAGTATTGTAGAAAGAACGCCATCGTCCGGCATCTTCCCCGACCCCAGGTCTGCTGGAACAGGCAAAAGGCAACGCTGCGCCCTCTGCCCCAGCCCGTTGGCGGTCATTCGATGTCGCAACCCAAACGGGAGCATTGATGATTGTCACACACTTCTAGTGATTCGCCCCGCCATGTCGTTATTCGTTGGGGTTTTTCCGAATTTTGGAGAGATCGATGGGGGTATTATTCGAAATCTCCATTGTCACTTGCAAGTATCTAGACCAAGTCTCTCGCCAATGTGGTCGGTCCAGATCAATTGTTTTTCGAATCACCTCGCTCATTGTTCCGACTATTCGAATGATTCGAAAAGAGACGGAACAACATATTCGAAAACATGCGTGAGACGCAAGTGTCTATGAGCACCCATTACCGTTTCACCTCCACATCACCTGGAGTCCCGGCGTCCCACATGTTGCTTAGCCCGGGCTTCGCTCTTTAAGGTTACTCAGGCATCCCTTGAGGCCTCTCTCTAACAGTCACACTGCATGCTGAGGATGCTATGCATCGTGACGATGGCCAGTGATTGGCGGTCGAGGAGTTTGAGGTGGGGAACCCATTTCATACGACAAACAGTAACGTTTCCCAATCCAGAAAAAAAGACACAGACAAGGCAGCTGGGGTTTGGCAAGAAGACCTGCTACTTGAAACGATTCCCGTAGATCGTGCATTCAATCTCTGCACTCATCATTGCAGCTCTACCAAATCGTACATAGCAGTGGCAGAATTAGTCGCAAAGACAAATCTTCGATCACTCGAGTAATAGGAAAGATCAGATCAAATCGCCATCATACTAAAAACATGATGGAAATCTCTCGACACAACAGACGTGCAAAGCGCAAAATGATACGTATAGAAAGAAAGATCGCCAAACGAGCGGCATGCTGAGACAAGGTCTCATATCGGAGATCTCCCCGCCCTGTCAAAATGCCCTACTTAAGCTTGAGTCTCGTAGTCATCAGCGATGACCAAAGGAGGACACTTCTCTCCCTTTCGGAAAAGGAACCATCTCCGGAACCAGTGGGGGAGAACAGTCCCGGTCTGATACTTTGAGAAAGTAGCGGTAGGTACGGAGAAAACGGCGTCCAGCTCTTCAAGAGTCAATTGTTTCGTTTCCTGAACACCACAAGTTGTAAGCTTAAAATGGCAATTTCGTTCGATGGGGGCACTTACAGGGACAAAGAAGAAGATGAGGACGAGCGCGATCACGTTGAAAGCCGCGTAAGTTCCGAAGGCACCCTGTGGTGTCAAAGCTCGTAGCATTCGAGGGAACTGTACCAGGACATCAGCATTGTCTTTCTGTGGAAACCAAGTATCACTAGTGATTTAAACTCACAGTCAAACTCAGGATCGATGAGAACCCAAGACAAACCGAGACTGACCAAGCCATGCCCTGCTCACGCTGAGGAAGGGGGAAGACTTCGGCTGAATACATGAAGGGCACGGGACCTTCGCCAACGCTGTAGAAAGCGGCGAAGAGATAAATGAAGCTGGAGAAAAGGAGCAAATTATTAGCCGAAAGAGACGCCCCGAGATAGTGAACGACTCACAAGGCGATGAGACCGGTACGCATGACTTTGTTCTCCTCAGTGTCCGGAATGAAGAACATCATACCAGCACCAAGCAGAGTCCAGGCCATGTTTGGGAAGGTGGCGAGAAGCAAGGATCGACGTCCGACTGCAATGCGGTTAGCTATGGACGAAAAACCGAGCAACGTTTTTTTTTTTCTCAGCATAAAGAAAAGCTTACATGTGTCAATGGTGATGATGGCAGGGAACGCGAATACGAAGTTGACGGCACCGAAACCAAGGGAAGCGAAAAGCGCTTGGGAAGCGGAGTAACCGGACTCGACAAAAATGGTACTCGAGTAGAAAGCGATGACTACGATGAGGGTTCTTTCGTCAGCAAAGTATTGCCATCAGGGTTTTTCTTTGCGTCCAAGGACACTCACTGTTGATACCACACATCTGCTGGGCCAACATGACGGTACTAGCGGCCAAAGTGCCTCGTCGGACACGGGGAATAGTGAAGAGCTCGGTGAATCGAGAAACATAGGTTTTGCCTTGTACGATCTTGTTCTCTTCCATGAGCTGGACATGGGCATAGTACAGGTCCCGGGCAGCGAGGACTTCGGTATGTCTCAGACGTGACATGGCAGCAAATGCTTTGGCATATCTCCCCTTCTTCATCAGCCATCGAGGGGACTCGGGGCAGAAGAAGATTAGAATTGCGAGGGGGAGAGCGGGGATGAACGCCGAGCCAAGTTGAAGTCTCCAGGCGATGGCACCAACGTCCTTGACAACGGCATTGGCGCTAAGTCGTATAAGCAGTGTTAGTCTCGAAGCACGATGAGGCCGTGGCGTATGCACGTCCAGACTTACGCGAAGCCCAGGAAGATGCCAAATGCGGTCCACAATTGCCATCCCATGACGAGGGCACCACGAATATTGGCTGCCACCGAACGAGCGATCAGAATACCGATCACGGACGATCGCGAAGCAGGATCTACATATCGACTTACCCGGAGCAAGCTCAGCAGCATACATCGGAACGGTAGCAGCTGAGAAAGCAGCGTCAGCGACTATAAGGACGGCCACAAAGAAAAGCAACAACACACACCTTTGGCCCCCATTCCAATACCAAGGATGAGTCGAACAGCAGCCAGTGCCTGCCAAGAGTGAGTGAAGCCGGACGCGATAGGGGTCACGATCAGGACTGAAACCACACCACGTCACATCAGTCAATATGCTATCGAATGGTCACTTCAAAGTTGGACTCACTGATGGAAGTTATGAACACCTCGCCTCGACGACCGAAGAAGTGGTTCAGGGGGTCGGATACTGGACACGTTGATCAGCCAAGATGCGGGCTGCCACAAAACAAATATCGACATACACCAACAACCACTGAAGAGAAGGACACTGAAGTCAGCCACAGCCAGAGTTACAGTCCGAATCGTGGAAGACGATGGTGACAATTTGCTCACCACAAGGCCGAAGCGATATAAGGAGCGGCGTTAACGAATCCAACCTTCCATTCATCACTGTTGCCTTCAGGAGTGCCGACTGGTCTAGCAATGCCGAATTCGGTGGGGAAAGACAGATCTGTCAGGGGCCAGCAAACATGTTAGCGGAGATTGAGTGAAGCGTGTATTTCTGCTATAGCAGTCGTTCACTCACTCGCACCGTTAGAACCTGTCTGATCCCAGCCTTGAGTGGCTGCTCCGATAGCGCAAACGATGACTGTCCGGGAGGAGGGAGAATCAGCATTTTTCACTTTAAAGAGACTGAGAGTGTACTGAACGTGCACTCACCTGTGAAGTACAGCATCCTCGGCTGAGACCACTTGCTTGCGGTTGACTTTCGCAACCAGAACAGGTCATCCTCCGTCAGCTCGGGGATGTCTTCATATTCGGTGGGTCTTTGAGCGATCAAAGCACCCCGCTTGAAGACATCGAGTTTGTCGGTTAGGTCTTTCTCTCTACAGAATTCTTCAACGCCCGCAAGAACCTGCTCTTTGGTGAGACCGTGGAGGGGATTGATCAACTTCTTGGTCTGTGATTGGGCTGTTGAAGGATGTTCAATGCCATACGCCTCGGCCTTGTCATCGGAGTAGTCGTAGGCGACCTCTCGCTTGATTTCTTGGGGGGTTTTGCGGTCATCCATCTTAGGTATGGCAGCTAATGGATCGATAGGTGGGGAATATGGGAAACAACGATCCCCCATGGCCCCGCTCGGGGGTCATATATACGTTTTGGTGTCACACATGGGGTATTCAAGGACCTCCTGACCGTGCAGGGATTGTTTAGGGGCTAAGATGGAGACAATGGCCGTTTATCGTGAATAAGATAATCCAAATTCGAAGTGGTCACAAGACACATTGGAAAACAAATCATGGGATGAGGTGCGGCACAGGCAGGAGTACGCGCGTACTCCTCAAATAGATCTCCTACCGTTATATCTTCAAACGCCGCCGGTTTGTCGTCGCCGCCATTACGCTATCACACTAGACCCAGGAATGTGCGGTACAAGCTTCATGTTACGCCGCCGTGCCTCTTTGTGAGTGGCAGCGTGTGCCGTAAGAGCTTCATCGATATATGCATGGGTTCTCCAAAACGTGGGGCGTCCTAAGAGGAACAGCTCCCACGATCTATATTGATCGCCACGTCACGCAGGCTTCCCCTGGTGGGTGCCTCGGTCGGCGTCCACAAGATCAGACATAAGTTGCCCTGAAGAGAGCCCCATTTGATGCCCCGGCTAGCTTTCTCTTTCGTTGGGCGGGGGTCTGACAGGGATGGCAAAATCCCGCTTTTATTGGCGTTCTAGGAAGCCGGATTGGCAGGACGCAACTTTATGATCCTTAAACGAATTCGTGCCCTGAGGGAATCGGTCCAGTATCAGCATTCGCGGCATTAAGGTATTCCACCGGATCGCTGGTGATTCGATGAGAGAACAATCCGATCCAGCCACGCTTCCGCGGCGCTTGCCGAGAGCGCAGACCCACATGGGCTACTCAATGAACCGCAAGGAACCAGCGTCTTTGGGTTGCGGCCAATCGAGGAGAACCCCTAGGGGATGCCGTTGCTAGCGTACTGCTGGAAGAAAGAGAGAGTGTGCGCTGGTCGTCTCAGGATGACGTACAGCAGCGGAACCAGTTTATAGCATCGATTATACATACGCCACCTCCCTTGATCTTGGCTCTGCTGAAGATAAGAGATAACGTTAATTCGATTTTGACCTGCTCACATGCCCGCGCTATCCGGTCATTCATGCAAACGGGAGCATGGTATTTGTCACACCTTTCGTGAGGCTGATTTGCCCCCCGATGCCGCTATGAATGCATACCTTGTTCGGCTCGTCGAAGGACGCATGGCGACCGCCTGTTCGACATCCGCTTCCTTGCTTCCACGCATCCAGACCGAGTCTCTCGCCAATATGCCAGGTCACGGTCACTTGGTCATTCATTTTCAAATCATATCTTAACCATTCCATGCAATTTGATTCGGAAAATCGATCAACTCATTCGGAAAAAGCGCGTCGTGCCCAAGTGTGACCGACCCTCTCATTGCCGTCACATGTTCACACGATCCGGAGCTCTGAGATGATCATCTTGCTTGGTACACGCTACTTATCGGGTATTTCTAGGGTGACCTTTCGTGGGCCACGGTCATCTCGGTGACGAGATGGACACGCCAGACATGATCAGGGGACTCTAAGATTGGATTCCCGAGAAACCCTGTCAGCTCGCGGCAACATCTCTACAACCGAATCGTTGATATGCACATCCTAAGCTTCCCGGCCGTTGTGCCTCAGTTGGTCCACAAGAGGCGGTGGGATCGTCTCATCAGGAATACAATGTGGCATCGCATGCGCATGTAAGCTATGTAATACTATCGCCCACTCATTCTCATCACCAGATCATCGTCGGAATATGCGATATTCGAGGTAGCGCAGAGGGGGGTAGAGGATAGCAGTGACGATAGCGCTGTGGAGAGAAGAGGTGCATTAGCTACACACGGATTTGGTCGTACGACTAGCTGAACATACCTCATCTCAAATCCCAAATCTCCACCGTATTCTCCAAACAGTTTACCGACTGGGCCGATGTACCAGACTTGTGCCATACCTATGACAGCAGCGCCTGCCCCACAGCAGCAGGCAAAGATACCAGCCGCCCCAATCGGTAGCTGCCTTGGCTTGTCGTACACAGCAAGGTCGTAGCCTCGAGCCGGCCCAGACGCGTTGAATCCCTGGCGATGGAACCAATGCCGGAAGAGGTAGTGTTCCTCGAGAACAACGATGACAAAGAAGGCGACCCAATAACCCAAAATTGCCAGAAAGTTTGACAGAATCTCAGAGAAGTGTTCTCGGCCTGCCACGGCGGCCACGGCTGAGAGCGAGGAGACACACGATTCAGCGTAGGATCGTAACAATCTTGACATGCCATACTCACTGTAGATTACGAAGACCAACACAGTCCATAACGCCCGAGGTACTTTTTGGAACGCAGGGAGAAGTGTCTGGAACGAAAGGGCGGCGGAATATGTGTTGGGGATACAATTGGAGATGATGCTGAAGGCGAAGACAACGAGGATGAACTATGGGACGATTGTCAGTGAGCGTTGTGACAGTCTCACAGCATAAGCACTCACCTTGCCGCCGCCATTCCACGGGGCAAATACCTCGCTCAATACACCTCCAGCATCACCTTCTTCGAACGCAGCGGCATAGTCAGGTACCGTCATCAGGGCAGCGCTGAGGATCTCGACGAAGAGCAGAGGTACCATGAGACCGAACCAAGTGAGTATGAACACTTTCCACGGCTTGATGTTGGATGGAAGACGACAATTGAAGTCGGCGGCTACGGGCGCCCAGCCAGAAGCGGAGGAGAAGATGATGCCCTACCACCAGCCCGTCAGCGTTTGCGAGGGGAAAAGGACAGCTCAGTCCTACATGAAATGCACTCACTCCGAAGCTGAGAAAGTCTCCTGCATACTCTTTCCCGGTGGCTTGAGAAGCTTGCTGTGCGCCCATTTGGAATCCCCTTTTGCTTGCCAAACCCCACATACAACAGTAAAAGACGAAGAGCAGGATCCAGGCGTATCGCTCCCAATAGTGCATCGCTAGTGAACAGATGTTCAGCTGGGCTCCGGGCTTGAGCAACGCCCTGATCGACCGCGTTACTCACCGTTGTAACCGACAAAGCACAAGACCAAGGCCAAGAATCCGACCAATACTATTGACGCTTCAAGTGGCAGTTTACCGTCTGAAACGTTGGTCAATGTCTGTCCGCCCAAGATCACTGCGGTGACGCTAAAGCCGAGTTGGGTCAGGATATTCAAAAACGAGAATATGGTTGCTCCCACGAATCCGACAGAGTATCGGGTGATGACCATTGTTCGCAGACCGGTCTTGGGTCCGAGTGTCGCGATGAACGAGGTGCACGCTGCTCCGAGAGCAGTAAACGCGACGATGGCAGCAACGGCCGAACGGAAGGTGAGAGTGTAGTAGGCTTGCGCGAGGAGCTGTGTTCTCAACTTGTCAGCGAACCGTCGTCGCGGTTGTCGTTGCCAAGAAGAAAGGGTGATGCAAAAGAGCTAGACTTACTCCTATAGGCACTGTAGAAACCACCATGTTCACACTCCACCAGAACAGTAACAGACCGATTGTGTGCTTGCCATCTCTTTCATCCTCAGGCACTCGCTCGATACCTCGGGCTTCGACTCCATTGTCGAACAGTGCCCCGAGCTTCCGAAAGATGGGATTTCTGTTCGCGACTTCGTCCTCTCTGATGACTTCGTGAGAGTCGACATATGCCGATGTGACTGGACCGACATTGGCTTCCGTATCGATTGGATAGGATTTATCCTCCCATGCCGGTTCAAAGGATTGGGACGCCATGCTGAGCTGGATTTGCACGATAGAAAGCGAGGAAACAGGCCTTCGCATCTTCAAGTGGGTGTCAATATAGCGGAGCACATATACATAGTAGTGACTGCATGCCTGACGCCGATCGTTGAGCTTTCGTCGAAAGAAGTGAGCATGTGGAACATTTCAGGACCGGCTCGCGAAAAAGCACTAACGACAAGCGAAAGCAGCTATAAATAGACTACTTTACATGCGTTTCCGATACGTGATTCCCGGAATTGTACTCATCACATGCATGTCCCGAGGCGGTCAGACGATACAAGGCGGTCTGGGACGTAGCAATTAGCGCTATCGAGGGTTTATCTGCGTAAAATATTGTGCTTATCAACGACCGGTCAGGACATTGCGCGCCCGACCTGCCAAGCGCGGGTCACGAAGTCTCAATCCGTGGCATGGGCAGGTGATCGGATGCAAGCGAAATTACAGCACACGGGAGGTACTTGTGTGGGAGGACAAGAGATAAGCATAGGAAATGTTCAACATCATATAAGTGAGACGTGAGTCCTTGTTGCTGCTTGATGACCTGATGTGGTCTTCTGGTGATTTCCATCTTGAACGGACGACTAACCCATATTAGGGCGATTGTTCGCTATTACGAGATCTGCCATATGTCTGCGGCCAACCACTGGAGCACGAGACAGGTACCGGCCTTCTGTAGTGCAGGAAACAACATCCCACGCTGATAACACGAGCTGTCGGAACACCGAAAGATCCATATCGCTGCCCACGACTCGCGTATAGCTTATATGTGTCACGTTAGCTTGGCAGTGTGTCCGCTTAGTCTTGTAAAGCGATTCATCCATCTGCATGCAGCTTTGCTCTCGGAGCTTTGTTCCGAGTAATCTACGGATCGAAAGCGAGCGTGCGCGGACTGCTGCAAAAATAGACTTCGCTTTGCAACTCATCTTGTTAATATAGTATGTGTGAGTCTATATCGCTGAAACGGCACTTTCTCTGCCCCTTTTAGCTTTCCGCCTTGTCATCACATCCAGTGCGCTATAGCCCACGTCGATCCCGCCAGTAGACTCATCAACACTGGACCTTCGACCTGAAGCCGTGATCCCGCGCTGTTACCACCACTCGCCGGATTGGACTGCAGGGCGGAAGACGTAAAACACACATCAGCTCCGACGTCAACAAAGGTCAGACGAACCGAAACGTACTGAAGAAGCAGCCGCTGTACCAGCCGTTCCCGAGGAAGCTTTTTCAGTCTCGATGGGGACTGTTTGTACATAAGTCTGCACAGCCTCCGAAGCCCACTGGGACAAGCCGGTCCAGGCCGGTAAGTCAAGAGTCGCCGAATTGGTCCAGCTGGTGTAGTACGGGCCCCTGTATCTCAAAGTGAAGCGGATCAGAGAAGCGTGAGCAAATATGAACAAGCACCATGACCTGTTCGGGGTCGTCATGACACTCACGTGGTTGTAGGAGTGGCCGTGATACTGCTCTGGCCAGAGCTGATGGCTTGATCAATGCTCTCGCACCTGTCCGTCACGTTCTTGAGCATTGCGTTGGCAACGTCCAGATCTATCAGGCCGTTAGGATTGCTCAATGACGAGGGCGATTCGGCGGACCGTGTGGGTTCGGCTGTCAAGGAGGTGTTTGTGTGGTAGCCGAAGGGCCTCTCGTCGCCGTTCGCTATGATGCAGTTGAGACATTGAGAGAGATGCTCATAATTGGTCGAATTGCAAAAGAATTGGTTGCACTGGTCCACATCGCTATGACTTCCGTCAAAGGCGGTTGTGTTGACGAAGCAAAAGCTAACCACGTACTTCGTCAGTAAGGACTTGCGCTGTGGCAACAAAAGTTCTTGAACACGACAAAGCGGTTAGGGGTGCTCACAAGTAGGTCCCTGCCACACCCCAACAACCGTCTGAGCACTGAAAAGGGATTGTCGATTCCGCGGATCCTGAGCTTCGCTGCGACCCGTTTGCAAAGATGGACGTCACGACCTGTGTCGTTGTGTAACCCTCAGGTATTCTCGACGATGCGGAAGAAGAAGACAACTGTCGCCGAGCCAAGCTTTCGAACTGCGGAATGATAGCAGCTGACGTGACCCCTAATGCCGCACTAAGACCGAACAGTCGCATGATGTTGATGTGGTGGTGGGGTGTTCCGAGTACAAAGCAGCGGAGTTTAAGATAGGAGAATATGCGAGGAGGTGTAGTCTTAATCACCGAATGTACGGTTAAATATATATTTTATCTTCCCGCTGCTTATGCTATGTGGCTTATAGCTCCTCACACTTACCCCAATGCTATGCCAAGACTTGGCCGACGCCGCCGCATTTGCCTCGTCTCGTGACCGCTCCGCTTCATGCGGCACATCCCGTCCAACCCACAGGGTGACAAACCCTTGGATACGGGTCATCTCCGACGCTTACAGGTGGAGTTTCGCAAAATGACCACTAAGCGATATGACGTAGCGAGCTCCCCCTTCGGTGTCCGAAGGGCAGATGCGGTGCGTCTTTCAGGTGATTTTCGACGAAGAGGCGTTGACAGCCAAAACGGAACAAGCTTCTCTTGGGCTCGGCCGCGGAACCGAGAGACAGTTATGCATCCCAGAGATTTTACGCAAAGCAGCTATCCGTCTACTTGATCGTACGCGCAGCTGGCGGGGTCGGACACGGCCCGCGACCCTATCGAGGTCTTGATCAATGGGTGGTCACGCGCAAGGCCTGAAACTCCACCCAGTACGCCCTGGCTTGCACTCGAACAGCTGCTCGAATTAACGACACATCCTCCTCGTCATCTGTGAGGAAAGTTTCCACGAGCGCTGGCTCACTGTCATCGACAGGTGAAGCTGCACGACTCATGACTCTTGGATCTTGACTGATTATGCAGAGGATACAATAGTCGAGCGTAAGACCGAGCCACAATTGCCGGATGTGAGTGGGCGCCGTGATTCGCAGACTAAGAGTAAGACCAGAGTATCTGTCTGATTGCACCCACCATCACTTGCTTTGGACCAGGGATGAGGATCCAGAATAGCTGTTGAACGAAGTATCCTTCAACGTGGTGCACGTGCCTTCGGTCCGTCCAGTGGGCTCTCACGCAGCCCTAGGTAGGTCCATTCATGGTCTGCCTTTTGTCAAGAGCGAACACAAGCGATGCGAGCGTGTGAACCTTCTCGACGAAGAGAGATTCAACAACCGTCCAAATACTATCGACTTTCAGAGACCCGAATGTCAGAAGCAGATATGAGAGAGTTCTCGGCGCTGGTCGGTCAACAGAGGACGCTCGACGAGTCACACGCGACGGTATCAGTGGTATAGTTAGTTGACGATGTTTGTGGTGTTACCCTATAGAATGCGTTGGGAAAACCGACTTCCAGGAACCGCTGTTCTGGTAAAGCTGCACGAGCATACGACTTTGACATATGAGGACCATGAACCGAATGCACTGCACAGCACATCTCATTGACTCAGCTGTTCTTCATATATCGGAGCTCGTGTCTCTGCCAATGCTATTCTTCAGTCCGAGGGATGTCTTCCCCCCTCCCAGCGATTTCTCCTACGCCCAAGTCAGTGCAGGTTTTCTGGATCTGCCAACATGGTAGTGTCATAGCCTGAGCCGGTGGGCCAAGCTGACTGGCTGGTCGGTTCTTCGCCGGTTGGGGGCTAGGTTCGCTTGGTGTGCTGGTCCCACTCCATCAGTCAGAAACCGGTGAGTCCAGTCTATCCATGACCACTCGTTTGTAAGGTAATATTTTCCACGATTGACTCGTCGCCCTGCTCATCCTTCTCAAAGCGCCACTTCCCAATACTCTTCGGCTTTGGGCGCGTCCATCTCTGGTTGATTTGCCTAAGGTCGCGCACAAGGTGCGCCTGGCTCGGCACTGCAATATCGGCTTCCTGTAAGTGTATCCACTATTCTGGGTCACTTCGACATAGCTGACCAATGCTCAAGCGAATCAGCTTGCTTTCCGAAGGCCTTCAGCAATCCCTCTGCTCTCTTTGATGTATATCCTGCCCGAACACCCAGGGACCTCTCTGCCGGCCGTCAACTAGCCGTCCTGACGCATCTTGTGAGCTGAACCTCCACACCGACAGATAGCCCATGGTCTAAGCCCGACAAGAAGGCGCAATCCGAGATCTTGCCACGCTCCATGCCTAAGGACCTCTGCATGGCGCCTTTGTCCCAAGCGAATCCATGGAGATGAATCCCAAGGTCACCGACAAGACGTCCATGCATGCTTCACGGGAGACAAGACCCACACTCGAGAGGTTGTCCTCGGTGTCGTCCTTCTGTTCAACGCTTCGACGTTCTCTCTGTTCTTGCCCGGTAGATGTGTCGTATAATGCCACTTCATCCGCCGATTGCTGATGATCTTGACAGCCAGGGGCAGAGGTCTCAAGGAAATGGACTCTTACTTCAGGGACAGACACTGGAAGGTTCATCTTGCACGAGTCCAGATGGTCAGCACCTACGAGAGCGAGCATCACCTGGCACAAGGTCAAGTTATTCCAGATCTTCCTCACGAGATCAAGCGAGAGCCCACAGTCTTCCAGGAGAAGGCGTGAGCAGATGAACGAGCAGTCGGGCTATCGAGTCTAAGGTGGGATGTCGTGCTCGGGCGTACGACCAGACTCGAACGTCCGAGACCGTCAAATGGGTTGCAGAGCACGAGATCGCGGCGATCGTTTCTGGTTCATAGTGAAAATGGGAAATAGATAGCGTGGAAGTTGTGGTGCGCAGAATGGTAGCCAATATGACTCCGTCAGGCTCATTGATGTATGTAGAAACGGTGGCTCACAAGAATGCAAGTCTGAGGTGTGCTCTTGTACTGGTCGTTTCCAGGATGTATCTCACAGCCCTTGCGGTCGAGACTGGATTGGAAAGCCGCCTGATCGACCGATCAGAGCTCGTTCGTAGTCTTTCGTTTGGATCGACGATGGTCTTCACTATGCAGTCAATGCAGCGCCCACTGTCATTAATGACGACGATGACCCAGCGAGTATCGCTTCGCTTGAACTCATAGAGCATCAGAGAACTTCGTGAGGGCTCGACTGCCGGAAGAGACCAGTTCCCAAGCCATTACGTCTGATCGAAGCTGTTTCCAACGTGTGACGTCGACGCCGGATGCTAGTCATCACTCAAACACTGTAGTCACAACAACGCAAAGACCTCCATTTCCAACACGGATGTACCGGAACGATCGTCATTTCGCGATCCAGAAATCCAACGTCGATCGCCTCGTCAAGCAGACTCGCAGACACGGAGCTCCGTGTCGACACATCTCCTACAATATGCGTCAGCTGTGCAAGACCCCGCATTGATCCTTTGAAGAGCCGATAGCGTGTTTGCGGGGCAAACGAAGACTGTGATGAACGTAGGAAGGGACCAGAGGTTCCCTGCCCCACGAACATGGTTTGCCAACGATCCCCGTCAGCGGCCTTGTCAAAGCAAGATGCTCACGATCCGACATCGGTCCGATCCCACATCAAGCGCACCCGTGGGGTAGCCTGAGGGGCACAATTTAACGGTGATCTTAGCCGAATCGAGGATCGATTTCGAATAGCCTTGCAAGGCTGGAGACGAAAAGTGTTAGCCCCATCCTTTGTTTGCGTAAAGTCGAATGAAATGGACCCGAAATTCGAAAAGATGGACGAAGTTCACACGGATGGCTCGAAGCAGCCCACGTGACGGGGAGCTTCAGAAGCATAATGGGAAATTCTTATGTTATGCTTCCTTTCTGGCGCCTCGTTCCGATTGACCCGACTGCCGACGGGTTTGAAGAAGCAAGGTGAAGAGCGACGACGTCCCCATGCTGTCCGCGCGGACGGAGAAGATTTTACCAAATTGGTTCCACCGAACATCGGACCTCGCTTGTACACACTTGTGATCATCAGACGTAGAGATCTCTTGTTTTTAGCGATTTAACCGATTCATTCATCACTCTAAGCGAGCTCGACGCTCGGTGCCCCGTTATCGACCGCAGCAGGAAGGATTCGAAAACGAATCGAAACACAGCGCGCAAATTGGGCGGCCGTAGAGAGTTCTATGTCTTGCCCTTTTCCATTCCGCCGCCCAGGGAGCAGCATGAAAAGTTTTTTCGAATCGAGGGACAGTCGTTGGTCGCCCGCCATGCGAGCTTCAAGACATGCAAGTGATTGGACAGATACCAGGGATGTGTAAGCAAAGCAGATATCGCGTCCCAGTTGCTGGCTCGGTCTTGGGAGCTGATATACAAGGACGATCGCTCGCTCCGAAAAGGACATGTCGCTTTCTGAATACCTCATTCTCTCAAAACTCTTGTCCCAACACCATTGAAAGAAAATGTCTAACCCAATTGACCAGCACTACGCAGCGCCTGTGCCAGGCAAGGACATGGCTGACGCAGAGAAGGGCGACACTTACTCGTACCCACCATCCGCTATCAAAGAGAACGTCCGAGACATCCCAGCAGACTCGTATGAAGTGGACCCATTCAGCGCCCAGGCAGAAGACAATGCGGAGAACTTTGTGGACTTTAGATCTATGGGCTGGGTACAAGCGGGTCTTGTGGCTACCGCTGAGGTGCGTTTGTGCGGTCTTAGATTGTTATCACTCGCAGGTTGACTGACCCACACCCAAACTGCCCGTAGAACATCGCCGTCGGTGTTCTCTCCTTCCCTTCCGTCTTCCTCCGATTAGGGATCGTTGGCGGTTTGATCGCGACTCTCGGTCTCGCCGCGCTCGCTTACATCACTTGCTGGATCATGATTGACTTCAAGATGAGACACATGGGTGTCATGCACTACGGTGATGCCGGTGCCGTTATGTTCGGTGTATGGGGCCGAAGGATCCTTGGTACTGGTATGGTTCTCAAGGTGAGCCCAACTGCTTGACCGTCCAATACATCCTCACTGACGCCGCTATAGAGTATCGGTCTCGCTGGATCTCACGTCCTCGTCGGCAAGCAAGCGATCAATACCCTGAGCTCCGACGCCGTTTGCAGTGTATGGTACGCTCTGATCATTGCTGTCGTCAGCGTCATAGTCAGTGCATCTTCGGATCGTTGTGTCGATCTACACCGATACAGTGCTGATGTCACTGTTGATTCCAGATGTCATACTCGCGAGAGTTCGGAAAGCTTGCAGCCTTATCCTGGATCTCCGTTTCGGCTATCCTGATCGCTTCCATGATTACCATTGTTGGTACTGGCGTGAGTCATCGTCCGTCCTCCATCTGTCCTTCCACGGATCCCATGAAATGAAATTGACCACTATCGACTATAGGTCCAAGACCCTAGCAACTTGGTAGTCAACAACGTTCCTATCGAATACCACGCGTTCCCAACCGACCCGACCTTGATGGATGTCGTCGGTGCCCTGACCAACATCGTCTTCGCCTACGGTGGAAACATGGCTGTCTTCAGCTTCTGTTCTGAGGTGAGTCTTGTTAGCCGCCCCGCTCGTCACACTAGCATTCCGATCTGACATTTCGCTCTGTTTCAGATGCGAAACCCTAACGACTTTAAGAAGTCTTTCGGTATCACCCAAGGTCTTGGTGCTGTTGTTTACTGCATCGTTGGCGCGACTGTCTACGCTTTCGGTGGTCAGTACACCGCTTCTCCAGCTGTCACCATGACAACCAAGCCTGTCCGAATCACCGCCTACGCCTTCGCCCTTGTGACCATCATGATCTCCGGTGTCGTCGGTGCCAATGTCGGTGCCAAGTACTTGTACATCGTCACCTTCCGAAAATCAAAGCTCTTGACGTCTAACAACATCCGAGCCAAACTTGGCTGGATCGGTCTCGTGACTTTCGTCTGGACCGCCGCGTTTATCCTCGCCGAGCTGATTCCCGTGAGTTGTTCTTGATGTTCACTGATTCTCAGACGTGAACCCTAAAGCTGACAATGAGCCATGCTTCGCAGTTCTTCAATCAACTCCTGACCATTGTCAGCTCCCTCTTCAGTGTTTGGTTCTCTTTCGGACTGTGTGGTGTTATCTGGTTCTACAATGTTCACCCTTACTTCGCCAAGCCTGGAGAGGAGAGATCGCTCGATGGGATTTGGACGAAGATCTTCTTCGCATGCGCTGTGGTCTCGGTGAGCCCCCACCAGTTCTAGGTGTTTCAATCAACGACTGACTTGTTCTCGCAGATACTCCTCAGTATCGCCATCACTCCGCTTGGTCTGTACAGTGCTGCCGAGGGTATCAAAGAGGGTGTGAGTGTGACTTTTAAACTCCGCACGAGCCTGACGCTGATAACATTTCACGCACAGTACTCCAAGGGCACTTTCAAGCACCCTTTCTCTTGCTCGTGAGCGAGATAACTCATCATCGTTAAGAACATGGGAGTCAAGCACTCCCAAGGGGCGACCAGTCCATACAAACCCGAATCGGCACGACCGTCACATCGCACGCCCGGCACTCTGCTCAGAGCGAGCTATTTGTACAGTACGCTAGAGCGCCAAGGTGATAAGTGTTGTTCGAGCAGTTGTCCAGATCAGAAAAGGATGAAAAGTATAATGCATCAATTGAGTGTACGATGGGTTCCTCACTTAGACGACGCACTATCGGTTCCAATCCTGCTGCTCCGTTTCTGAAAGAGGCATAGTCTGTCGCCAGCGTCAGCACACGAGGTATCGTCATCGTCCGGCGGTAATACCAGTTTCATCAAGGCAACACGAGAGGTCTGTTGTCAGACGGATTGTGACGTGAATCGCAATTCGGATACATATGCATTGACATCTAAGCTCTCGACACGTGAAACGTTATACAGCGGACCGGCATCACAACAACAAAGCAACGGATATCGAATCAAGCAGTATCATGGGGGATATCACTCAGATCGCGCATCTACCTTGGCCATGAAAGCCACCAGGTCGCACACTAGGACGGTTGTTAAGTGATCGATCAGCTCTGAATTGACGCCACAGAACACAGAACAATTGCTTCTCCACTCACTTCGCTCGGAGAACCCGACCTCGTTATCATACCAGGCCACGATCTTGGCTGTCGTCTCATTCAATATCACTGTGGCATCGACATCGAGGATACTGCTCTCCCTCGATGACAGGTAATCTGATGAGACCAGCTTTTCATCTGAGACGCCCAAGACACCCGCCAACGCAGGTCCATCGGGATGAGGCGTTGTCGATTGAATAGGCCGTCGCGCTGCGGCAGCTCGAAAAGGTCGAATCAGGTCCTCTTTGGACTTGACTGGCGTCGATAGGGTCACGGTAAGGTCGACAAGGGAAACGTTGGTCACTGGCACTCGCACAGAGATGCCTGCAGGAAGGACGCGTGTCAGTGATTTCAGCCAACTTTGAAATATGGAGGATCCAACTCGCCATGAAACTTCCCTGCCAGCTCAGGCAACACTTTGACTACCGCTTTAGCGGCGCCCGTGCTCGCCGGAATGATGTTTCCCATTGCGGATCTCCCTGACCTGATGTCCTTGCCGCTGAAACCATCCAAGACCTTTTGACTAGCTGTACTGGCATGAATAGTCGTCATCATCCCTGTCTCGATGCCAAAAGACCTCTGCAGGACAAGCGCGATGGGAGCAAGGCAGTTGGTCTGGTCATGATCCGTATTCAGTCACTGACGCATTGTCAAAAGATCCAAAGTTACTCACTGTGCAGGACGCATTACTGATGACATCCACATCCCCCGTATAGATGTGGTGATTGATGCCGTATACGCAATTGGGAGCATCAACACTTGGCGCCGAGATTACAACTTTCTTCGCCTTGGCCGCCTTGATGTGTACTGTCGCGGCGTCGACTGTGAGCAGTTTCCCTGTGCTTTCGAGGACATAGTCGGCGTTGGCAGATGACCAGTCGAGCCTCGAAGCATCGCGTTGGGAGAACAAGTGGATGAGCCGGCCCCTGAACATCAGCGCACAGGGTTTAGGGTTATTCTCGGATGAGGGGAGAAGCGCAGGGTGATTGTCCGGGCAGATGCTTAGGTCAGCACCGAGACGAAAGCGACCGTGGGTGGAGTCGTGCATGATAGCCGTCATGAGATGTTCGAGGGAAAGAGCCGTATGATTGACGGCCACCAGCTCGAGGTCATCTCGCTCGAGTAGTATCCGGAAAAGGGCTCGACCTAGTCGATGAAAGGAGGGGTACACGGTAAGAATCTTGTTGGATATCGCTCCTTCACAACATCAAGGGACATACCGATACGACCAAATCCATTGATGCCAACACGGGGTAGCGTGTTTTCTTCTCGGATAGCAATGGGCACTACAAGTGGTAAATGAGCCAAGGCGTTCATGATGGTTGACGCAAGTTCACTCACTGTTGTTGGGTTGTGTCTCGGGATCTTACTACAGGCGCCTTGATGCTTGCTGATATGTTGGTACACATTCTTGCTATCATCGGACTTCGACATTATATATGCCTTGACACGACAGAACGCAGTGCGGATGAGTATATCCGTTATCATCCGCGAGTTCAAAGATGGATTGTTCCCCGCATTCACTCTTCAAAAGTCATCAGTGGACCCCGCGTAAACCCGTCACACTGGACAACAAGTCGAGATCATGTACAGTCGGTATCCATATCACACAAGGCGTCCAGCATCTGTTGGAAGAACAACCTATTCCCCGACAAATGCGGCTGTTGCTAGACGTTGACGAGATCTGATAACCGGGCCGGCGACCTCGTACGGGATTTCCACGTGTTGAGGTGGCTTCCCCGCCCTGTCGACGCAGAGCCGATTTTCGGAATTAGTGGGTGTGGATTCGATCACCCTACCGCACACAACAGCATCGCGTTTGGGTTTACGCTCACGCGGTCTACGGGGTTTGCGTTCCCCCTCTATCGTTGTCGATCGCACGATCGCACCAAAGCCGACCGAGATGCGGGGGGATGAACATCCAGTGCTCGATTGGTAATGAGTATTCGTGCCTGCGGAGGTCACAAGTGTTTCTGCCGCCTGCGGGATTGGGAGCACTCCGCATCAGCACTTGATACAATGCATGCCTATGCATGCAGGACCGACAAATATGGGGAATACCGAGATTCGGGCTTACCTGTCATCGAGCTGTGTGTTGTGGGTCTGTATGGTTGAAACACCTGCGATACGTTGGTTGAGTAATGACGCGTGTAATAGCGATGGTACCAAAATAAAGCTGGAAGATTCATGGGGTGTGTGGGAATCAGCCGGGGCATCGGCCTATCGATGACAATAATAATAATATTCGGGAATCGCGATCTGCCCTATGCACTCAGCCTCGGCGGAGGGTAGGCTGCTTACCGGAGATGAGCCATGTCGTTGCTTCATACCTGCACCTGGACCTCTTCATCATCGTCCGGACATATCACCAGTCCATAGCAACATTGTGAAGGATCGAGTGTCAAGTCCTGTGAGACGGTCTGAACCGAATCCCCAGTCTGTCGCTGGGTGTCCAATGTGTTGTCGATTTGTTCTTCGCGAGCGGACGAAGTAGGATGAACACGTGTGTCCTCCTTGGGCGAGGGAACAGGCAAGTCACAGGTGGTGAGACCGTTGCAGCAAGGTGTCGGTGATGCAGGACGTATACGCGTTGTCGTGGGGTTGGAAATCGAGTGGGCGATGGGGAACGCTGGGACTTGGTTGAAAGGGGTAGCCTAGTATGTATTGTCAATGCACGATACTGGAAAGAGGGAGAGATTAATCTAGCGAGCACTCACGTTGTATACCTTGTCCTGTCCAATATGCGATCTCCGTCCGATCTCCTCAAGATGCCCCAACGCCTTTTCCAGATGACTCCTCACATCGCTGACTCTGTCGCCGCACTTGCACGTTCCAGCTTCTTTCTCTTCCTTCAATTTGGCGAGTTCTGCTTTCAGAGCGATGTTCTCCTGCGACAAGTCCTGAACTGCATTCTCAAGCTCCCGCTGCATACCGAAATCGTCAGGATCCGTCTATGATTGGAATGATGGAGAAGTCTATGACATACCAGTCGATCAGCTTTCCGGGCTCTATAATGCCTCTGCACGGTCAGTGACCGGCTTGGAGGCAGAGTCTTGTCCATCGAGCGCCCTCGTACCATTTCGAGATAGATCCTGGCCTGTACCTACAAGAGTCACCTAATGCCAGGTAGAACAAGAACGAAATTCTCCTTAATAAATCTCGATGAATGACTGGGACAGTTTGACGCGTTCGTCGCCCTGAGTGGAAATGACCGACATTTGCCGCTGACGATAACTTGCGACAGATACCGCAATGATTGAATTCTGCAATGGGATGATGCATGCATGACTAACAATCTCACGGTACAGAAAGGGCAGGTCTATTGAACTTTTCTGCAGAGTCTCCGAATCCTCTCTATGGACCCCATCGTAGCGCAGTCCGCAGGTATAAGGAGACATAACTGAGCCCGAGCAGCACAGGCACTTCCACTAAGGGCCCAATGGTAGCAGCGAGTGCTTGATCGGAATTGACGCCGTATACGGCGATGCACACGGCGATAGCAAGCTCGAAGCTGGTCCAAGCATCGAAAGTCAGCTATGAGATTCTTCCGACGACGAGACTCAACACGCCGACTCACTTGTTGGATCCTGCCGTGAACGCTTGCACGACGGCCATCTCATACCCGTATTTCCGAGACCCTCCCTTCCGCCTTGTGAGGTAGAAGACCAGGAAGAAAGTGCCAGTCCACATGATGAGGAAGTATACTATCATGGGAACGAATACCCGGAACACATCACCGATATTGTCGGTGATCCTCGTGGCTTGTTCCGCAAAGATCAAGATAATTCTACCGATACATCATTGGTGATCAGCTTAAGTCCAGGCACACTTGGCTGCTACGATCTACTCACGTGTAGAGCAGACCAATCAGTGCTAATGGACCAAAGTATGGCAAGAACTTCGTTTCGAACCTCGCTTTGCCCAATATCGCAATTCCCGAGAATCGAGTGCAGACTCCGAGAACCAATGGAATTCCCAGGTAGATCAGAACAGCGATAGCCGTCTGCCCGTATTCCAGCTGCAGCGATCGCTCGCCCGAAATAACGTTGACGAACAGCAAAGACATTGGAGCGTACAGGACGATCTGCAGGATGGAATTGATGATGACAAGGATCGCACAATAGTCTCCATCGCCCCGAGCGAGTTGATTCCAGATCATGACCATTGCGATGCATCTGCGACAGACATCAGTCAGCGATGGCGTTGTACAAATGTACACGGACGAGGCCCTACATACCTTGCAAGTCCTACCATGATCACTCCAGTTCGATACGTTGGAAGATCTGGCAGAGTGGCCCAAGCCACCGCCAACATGATCTAACGATCACCTCACTCAGCATACTCGCCATCGATGTAGAGGGTGTCCAAGGCACTCACGAAGGGGCCAGCGATCCAGTTCAGGAGGAGCGACATCAGAACTTGTCTCCATATATGTGACGTTCGGAGGAGTATTGGCAGTCGCTCGTATTGCACTTCATGCACATGTCAGCTCGGTTCCAGATTCCGGACAAACAAACACACCCTTCGTGAGTATCGGCCACATCATCACTATCAGACCGATCACGATCGCTATGGAAGTATGATCAGTAACGTCTCACCTGAGCGTCCGAAGGTCTACTTACGGACTGATACACCTTTCAAGGTCGCGGTGGTCAGAATTACATCCACGTTATCTGCGAATTTGCCTGGACACATACCGTCAGCAGGTGACTCGGACGATAGAAAACACTTGCCAATCAAGACTCCTAGGATCATCGCCAAAAGAACCCATAGTGCTAAGAATCGATCCAATATTGAGAGCCCCAATAGCAAGGCTCCTGAGCTGATCAGCACGGTCGCTCAGACTGGTCAAAGAACGACTCACTTGGATTGCTTTGCGCCTGGGTATCTCTCGATATACCTTCATCAGGATTATTGCTGCTTTCCAGCTCAATCTCCTGGGAGGGATGATCGGGCTGTGCTTCAACTTTTGAGTCGGTATCTGAAATCATCATGTGTCGTTATGACCGCTGATGTGACCAGAAACGATTGCTTTACACACGATTTGCTCAAACTATATAGAATTCCAGGTGAACTTCGATATTCAAATTCAGGGCGGAATAAACGTCTGATAGTCAAATTCGGTCAGTGACGAGTCTGAGCAGTCGGGGTTCGCCGCAGACCTTACAACCACAGGAAATATACATTGTCAAGCAATGACCGTCCTTGTTGCCCATGCATGCACCCTATGCATAGATAGATACACTTGCACTGGCAACCGGTCCGCCTCGGTGATCAGCGGAAGGTGCCATGCAAGTTCATGTCCTGCACTCGCAGCACGATAGGCCAGCAGAATATATAGTGTGGACACAGCGTCCGCATAACGTCTGGACTCGCGGCCAGCGGAGGCGACGCCTGACCAAAAAGATTCATGATTCGCATTTTATGTTCTTCACCAAGCCACCCTCTTATTGTCATCACCTCGTGTATGCTTATCAGACCATCCTGCTTGTTCCACAGCGAAAGCGATGGCAAGTTTCGAAAACTCGAGCATGTGCTGAAGATCGAGAGGTGGGTCAGCATGTTGGTGGGCTGTTATCGTGGGTATTTGTTCGATCAGAATGACTCACCTCCAATGAGAAAACTCCAGTCTCGTCGTCGATATCCATTCTATCCTTTGATGTATGGATGTATCCGTCGAATTCGCCTGGGAAGCCGCCTGCGGTCGGATCTCCCTCAGCAGCAAAAGCTGCTGGATATCCTCCCCTCGTCCACGACATATAGTCGGAGCCGGCACCGGGTCTTTGCGCGTTGCATCAGCCTAGGTCAAGTCATAAGACACGGGGTGCCGCGATGGACTCACTCAAGTATTGATGCTTTGACGGGGATGTCAGCGTACTCTTTTGCCAGCTTCACTACCCATTTGGAGAGCGAATCATCGGCGTCGTTCTCGAGGAGGACGATGTGAGGGGTGGTATTACGAGCGACGAATGCAGTCATATCCTATATAGCCACGGAACGTCAGTCAGGTCCTAGTCTATAGGTTGATACAGTCTGCCTTTACGGTATAGCGCTAGCGTCTGGAATCATATCGTCGGCGAATACATGCCAATCACTCACGAATTCGATCATAGCTCCCACATTAGCTCCCTGTCCTTTCTTGTACGCCACGATCTCCTGACTGCCGAGTAAGCCCGCTTCTTCCGCCGCATACCAGTGGAACTCGACGGGACCGCTTTGCGGGATGTATCCTCTCATAGCAAGTGCTCTAAATGCTTCCAAGATGCTGGTCGAACCTGACATATCATCGTCCGCGCCCGGAGCGGGTAAGAGAGGAAAGAGGTAGTTGGCGGAGTCTTGGTGAGCCCCGATGATGGTGAGCGGCAGAGACGCATTTCGAACGGGAGGCTCAAAGCGAGCAATGATGCTCGGCTGGGGGAACCGATGGGTGTGGTACTCAAGCGAGATGAAGTCTGCGACTGGTGATTTGGCGATGATGTCGGCGATGTGGTCGTGTAACCATCGGGCGGACTGAACCCCGGTTTCCGCATGATAGTACCGATTGAAGAAAGAGGTCGCCTTGACAAGGACATCGTACATGTTCGAGGTTTTCAGGTCCGCGAAGACGGGGCGTACGTATCGCTGGTGAGTGATATTAGGGGTGTCTGGAGTAAAATCGCGCTTTTAGTCCGGTATTCGATATAGTAAGCCTCAATGTAACTAACTCACGAGCATGCCCTGCCATCAAATCGCTTCCTAACGGATCTGGGGCTTCGGTCAGGTCCATGAACTTCTTCCCCTGTCTTCGTAGTCGGAGCTTGTCCCCTTCGGTCATCCACATGCCCTCTCGCGGACCATTTTCAAACACCCATATCAACCTCTTCTCTGCCATCATCTCCTCCAGCTCCGGCTTCAGGGACAACAGTGCGTCCACAGGATCACTGAACGTGTCGATCGCCGACTGGATCGAAGGGTGGACTTCATGGTGTACGGCAGCGGAAGATGACAAGAGGCTGGAAATCGGCAGCTGAGCAGAGTTTAAATTGATATCGAGCAATGGGGACGCCAGGGCTGCAGGGATTGCAAGCAGCCCAGCAGAGATCAAGGTGACTCTCATGGCGCAGGAGTCGAGTGAGGGGGAAGCTTTCTTACCGAGGACTGATTGGTACTGGCGGTCAGGTAGAAGGGTGACAAGAGGAAGGAAATCAAGCTGAGTAGACGATTATATCGCTCAGATAAGGAGATGAGACTGCTTGTTGATTGAGTCTCTCCTTACAATACCACACGTCACTGTACGATGACGAATCGGGTAAATCCGACACGGATCATGAGGTGACATCTCGACTTTCCTCTTGCCTATCATCTCCAATTGGGCGAACCTGTTGTCGATACATCATTAGTCGCTGTGCTCAATCCAGTAAATCGTCTCGGATGCCATACAAACATCTACCATCTTATCGAAATGCAGACTCAAGCGAAGGTATGCGCCATGGGAAGTCAAAGTCAACGAGGAGTCTTCCCGACAAGAGGACCTATACGGTACGGTGACGATCCTCATGTGCTATTTTAAGACTTGACATCAGGTCTGACAACCTTTTCATTCTTATATTACAGGAGACAGGATCATCTTTTCGCTTGGAAATGAGGATCGCCGCTTTCCAGAAATTGGGACACGAAAGCCTGAGGATCTGGTAAGGAAGGCCCGAACCCCAAACCAAGGGGACTTCGGTCGACCACGAACCGATTCCCGCCATCTCACCGATCGGGAATCCAGGCCATGCTTGTTAACCTGACATCCCAAGGCAGAACGTCGGTTACTTTGTCAAGATCGCCTTGAAAGTAACTCGGATGGCAGACCCGATATTCGGTATAGGAATCCTGTGTCCCAGGTCCCGGGAGCGCTCGCTTCGGGACGATCTATCGCGATGTGATCGTCAGCTACCGTCAAGTCCTCGGCACATTCGAAGCGATAAACCGAGCAACTGAACGTCGCGTTCTGAAAAGCAAAACGAAGCAAGGCGTACTTCGTAATGGAAGAGATATATAATGGGTCGTCGACCATCTCGAAATACTACACAATCCAGACATTTGTCCTATTAACCCAATCAAAATGTTCGCTCGACTTACCGTATCCCTCTTGACCCTCGTTCCGCTGCTCGTTCGAGCAACGCCCATCTCCACCCGCGATGTGGTCGACAACGCCAAGGACGACGTTGTCGGAGCCTTCTCACCTAATACTACCGCCTGGTCTGCTGGCGCCTCGAACTCTTACTCTGTATGGGGCAACTCATGTAACACCACCCAGCTGGAGCTTATTGGTGAAGGTCTTGCTCAAGTCCAGAAGCTGGCTGAGCATAGTAGAGACCACCTCCGGAGATACGGAAACGACACTCAGTAAGCAGCACTCCATTTTTTCATGCTATTGCAGTACATTCACCGACGAGTTGGCCTTTCAGTTTCCAGAAATGGTTCGGCTACGAGAACGACCCCAACACCCTTCAAGGTCTCTTCGACAGAATTGTTAGCGGTGACAAGGGCAATGTCTCTTTCACTTGTGACGATGTCGACAACACTTGCAACGGCAAGTATGGCGTGATTCCCGGCTACTTCAGCTCCAGCACGCCTGAGTGAGTCCACCTGTCGATATCGGGATACGATGTGACACTCAGCTAATCCCCCATTCATAGACTCACTGTCATCTGCCCCACCTTCTATCTCTCGAAGACGCCTCTGGACGAGCTCTGTACCGAAGGCAAGACCATCGCTTCCCAAGGATCTGAAGGTGAATTCGTCAAGCTCTCAGGAGTCATTGAGCATGTCGCTGACGAGTGTTCCTGCCAAGCCACCGATGGTGGTTGGTTCCTCCATCGACTTCTGCACCTTCCCATGTCAAGCGGAGGTCTCCTCCACGATGTCGTCGACACCGCTCACGAGGCGGTCGAGCTTGCCAAAGGCGTCAATGTGAGTGAAGCGATACCGATTGCTCGGATCTACAAATCAGGTATCATGCTAACGCACGGTTTTGGACGCATTACCATGACACCACAGGCTTCCCAAGCCATTCACAGCATTCACACCGTTCAATATTACGCGTTGGACGTCTACGCTTCTGATATCCTTCTTCCGGGCGAGGGGTGCCTCGGTGACGTGAGTGAGACTGTCCGCATGAATCCCCTAGCGATGGCTGGATAACAATCATGAGCTGACCTTCTCAATTCTGACCTTTTCTCAGACATCCGTCGAGGTCGCTGCTGCCGAATAGAGGATTTCATACACTTGGCCAAAACGGGTCAATCATCACTTATCACTTGAAGTAGAGACTAGATTGCTCGGTAGAACAACCATTCGGCGGGAGAGGAAAGCATACATTGCAAGTATAATACGGTTCTAAGTAGGCTGGCATATGCACTTATAATGCAAGACTCGCCATCCGACGATACAGCTCGACTAACGAATTCGGCGTTCAGTGCTTTCACAAAGCTCATCCATTATGTCTGTGGCCTAGCCGAATCGCTCTATCAGGACTACAGGAAAGAGAGACAAAAGGTGTTTCACTTCCCAAGCTTCCATGGTGAAAGGACGCCATGCGTCATAAACGCCCATTGAAAAAGCTGAAACAACCTGCCCCACAATTCAGAAGTCTTTCTTGCCGGAACGTACGCGAGGCCACATGGCTTGATCCCACCTCGTGTCATTCATGGGATAAGCCGACCCGTTGACACTCATTCCCTCTGGCGTGATGAACTAAAAGCTGACCTTGCCACATTCACGTGAAACCTTGGTGATCAAGCATATACCCCTCCAAATTGTGGTAAGATAGCGATTCGTGAGATTGGCTGACAGATGTATTGTTTCGAGCTATACCATAAGCGTCCGCTGTTGACCTCAACTTCGTTTCTCATGGATCGTTCGCCATCTGGCGACGCTTTTTCCATTCATACTGATCGTTCGCAAACATGACCTACGTCTCTTTGCGGACATCTACGCACTCTGGTCATGACAGGGCCGACTCACCTACGTTTGCCCATCTGACGATCTGTTGGAGAGGTGACATGGTGTCCACAACAATGCTATAAAACCAGGAGTCTACCCACCGGATGGATAATCTCTGTAGCCTCTGTCCCATCCCGCGGCACCTGTATATCACTTACAGCTTCTCCTCCATCCGACCTTCTTCACTGATCGACATGCGCAGAAATATAACCCTCGTTACCCTAGTGTGTCTTCTGCTGCTCACGTCGGTTGCCGGGATCACCATCGGACGGCCGCACAAGCGTGTGGCTCCCCCTCAGCCCAGCCCCTCAGTCTACAAACAGACCAACCGCAGACAAGTGAGTCATCATTCCCAGCACTAGGAGAAGAGGTATAGAGAAGCAGTCTGTCGGAGCTGACATGGCTCGTTTCTCCACAGGTGGTAAGACGGGCTCAGCTCAGATCAGCTGGAAAGAGGGCGATGCCTTCTCCTAATCCTGGTCCGCGGGATGTGTCGCCTGTCATCGACGACACAGTGGTTTATCGCTGGTTCTACGCAGGTCGAGGCAAAATTGAGACGGATGTTAACCCTTGTGAGTCACCTGTCGATCGTTTTCAAAGTTTGGATTACCAAAGAGCTAACAACCTCAATAATCCCATAGCCAATGACGATCCTGGACTTCCGCCGGTTCAGACAACTCTTCTCGGCGACTTGACCACCGACGATGCCGTCCAGCAGTGTGCAGACTTCGCTTGGGACAACGGCTACTACGCGTTTCAGGTATACTACAGGCAGTCCAGAGATCAGTGGACTTGCCGATCATACATAATGCTTCAAGAGGGCCATCTGAGCGATCCCACATATTTCAACATCGAGGATGACGATGTCATGTGGGCCAACGGCTATCAGTTCAATTACGCCTAAGGTCCAGGCTAGAATCCCCATCCCGATCCTGTGTATACGCCGAAAGTTCTCCCTGGCTTTGTTTGTACGCGACCTATGAATAGGAGACAAGATGGAATGCATGGTATGGTGTGAGAGCTCAGAACGCTTGATCATGCCTTATCTCTTTCCTGCGATGATGGTCGCGCCTGCCTGGCATGTTGGGAGCACGTCTTCAACAGAGCAGTCATATGTGGCACCGAGTGTCAGCTCGCAGTCTGGCTATGAGATAGATCGCCCGGCCCACAGTGTATCGGGCCTACAAAGTTCCGCGACCTGGACGTGAGGTGGCACACCAGGCGATCACCTCCGCTACGTCTTCACTGCCGCAGATGTTCGAAAGGTCAGCGAGTTACCTCGTGGGACGATGGGTCGTATGGTCGCTTTACGCTGTCACTGTATCGTCATTGGGGTCAGTTCTGTGCATTGAATCTTCTTTGTATGGAGTGAACCTACATGGCTCCATCCCTTGATAAACCTTCGCAGCGGCGGGGCATCCCCTGGCAATCGGCTGAACGAGAAGTTGGTCTCCACGAAACCAGGCGCCACTTGCGTGAATCTGATACGAGTCTCAACGACCTCTTTCATCAAAGAGACCGTGAAAGCTCGAACAGCGCTTGAACCCACCATAAATACAATGGTCAGCCGCGTTCCAGTGGATGGACGTGGCTCTCTGAGACTGGACTCACTGCTTGACCGGGCAGTAAACTGAGCCGCCAGCGTAAGGTTCTCTTCCAGCTATTGAGCCGATGTTGATGATGTGCTGCGGCACGAGAATTGTCAGTGGATAACAAAGACACCTTGTCGTTCAAGAGGGATTACTGTGTTTACATTGTGGGGGAAAAGCTGTCACAGATACTTCACCGAGAACGAGCTAGAGACAGCCACTCATAGGACCAAATTGTTATCTATGTGTCGTCACGATGGCTCGAGAAGTCAGTCGACTCGATGATTTTTTTATCGAAAGGAGGTAGAATTGCCTCTTAATCTCACGATATTTTTCGGTTCAGGCCTTGGGCCGTAAAAGAAGCAGCGGACGACTCGGATGCAACTGTTAAGATCCTTGCGAAAGAAGAGCGTCTGACACCCTCCGAGAGACCGACTACAGACTGCCCGCAATCTTGCAGAAGCATCACAGAACCTTCGAGCTTGGAGACGAGTTTCATCCTCCACTGTTTCGTCTCACCTGGTTGCGGGCCAGGTCCCGCTAGGTCGGTCGAGCTGATCTGTAGTGAGGTGGCTACCTATTCGAGGCGTCACTATCGTTGTTCTATACTTTGCTTGCAGTTCCATTCATTACAATCCTCCCGCAGCCTTGTCTGTTATTTTCAGCCAAATCTGGGCAAGGCAAGTCGTCCGTTGACTGCACGAGATAAGATCAAGGATATGCATGCTACTTGAGTATCCTCTCTTCTAGGGTTGGTAAAATATGCGAGCTACCGTGAGGATTAGCACTCAAAGGCCACGTGTTTGTCACGGTTTTCGCCACTCCCATTCACTCCGTTCAACGTTCGATAGATGCGATGTGACTCGGATCCGAACACATTCCAACCATCACCCGCACAATCTACCATCTTACAAACATTTTCGTTGTTCATCTCATTCTGTATTCTTTCTCCCTATACCCACCGAGCTCGTCGTACGACCGACCATAGCTCAACGCTTCTGTCAGGAGAAGCTGTACAGCCCTTTCGCTCGTCTGGCATCTCTTTCATCAAAGGCAGCTCGGATAACGGTCCTTCCGCTCCTTTTGTCAGCTCCATTCGCCCATCCTTCTCCGCTCATCGATTGCCACCCGATAAGTCGTCATCGCCGATAACACAACATCTTCCCTTGGCAAATTCCCTCTTTTCACAGTCATGGCGCAAGTCTCTACCTCATTCCGGCCATCGCAACCTCAGCCTGGCGATGGCGCATTTCTTAGCTCCGCTTCCTCGCCCCATACCCCTCAGCCCGGAGATGGCGCTTACCTTGCTGCTCAGCGCAGACAAAGCCAGCCTAACGGGATGAATGGGATGAATCAGCATCAACGATCTGAACGTAGTGGCAGTCGTCAAGGCGGTCCCAGCGGTGTTAATGGTCGTCAAGAGCAACGTCTACCTTCCCGCCCAGCAGCCCAATCGAGCGGTGGCAACGGTCCATCGATTCGCAACGGAAGTCAACGAGGTCCCGGCAGAAAGCCCAACGGTACTCCCCAAGCTCAGCAAGACGGTTCATCTTCCCAGACACAACGATCTCGCACGACTCAAATTCGGGCTGCACATCAGCGAAACCATCGTCAAGCTAACGCCAACGGTGGCGAGTCCAGTCAGCCATCTCAGAATCGCGCCGACGTTTTCGGAGATACGCTCAAATCGGTCAAAGTCCCCCAGTTGCAACAAGCAGCTCCACTAGACGCCAATGCTGCTTCTTTCACTCCAGGTCAAGCTCTTCTCACTTCCGACCTCGACCACAGCGGGGATGACAATCCTTCAGGCCACAGCAGTAGTGGGAAAGGGCAGGGACAGGGCAGAAAGAGGAATAACCGATCAAAGCAAGGTGGCAAGAAGAACAGCGAATCGAACGGTGACGGAGAACACGGAAACGAAGCCGCTCAGACTCAAGGTCCCGCTGTGACTGGTCGAAAGGCCGCTTTTCAGCAAAGCAATAAACTCACCGCTTCTTCGAACCCTTCCGCTGACTCAGCGACGAAGCCTGCGAATCCGAGCTCGACCAAGAATGCAGGTGGCAGAGGCGGGAAGAAGAAAGATGAACCGGATGACCTGGTGTCGAGGTTGACGAGAGGCTTGAGGAACAGGCCGTTTTTGGAGTGCCCTATCGTGAGTACTGAGTTGTGATCGTCCTTGCGCTGTTTGCAACACGATTGAGAGCTAAATTATGAAAAAAACAACGCCCAATTACAGTGCTTCAATAACATCACACCCGCTCAGCCCATCTGGTCCTGTTTACCTCCCGACCGTGCTCCCGAAGCGTCCTCGTCTATCACGCTTCAGCCTAATCCTATCACCGGATCGACTTCCACCTCGAACTACTATTCAGCCTGCTACACCCCGTTCCACCTGGACTGTATCAAGGATTGGGCGAACAGGAGCTTGGAAGAGGAGCAGAGTCGAGCGCATTCAGCTGGACGAGATGGGGAAGATATCGCTTGGAGATGCCCCGGATGTCAGAAACGAAGGGCAGATAGGGTCGCTGGCTATCGGTAAGTTGGCCCTAGTCGCTACGGGTCTCCTTTTCTGGCGCGGAACTGACAGGTATGGTATTGCAGATGTTTCTGTGGTCGGCTCTCCCATCCGCCTACCTCTACCACCGCCCCTCACTCCTGTAACGATACCTGTGCCAGGAAACGCCCCAAATGCGCACATCCGTGCCCTTTGTAAGTTCTTCATACTTGTGCTTCGGCATGCTTGTGATAGCTTCATCTTCCATATACGACTTAGACGGTTCGCTGAAGTCAAACCCGCTTGTAGACCTTGCCATCCCGGCCCTTGTCCACCATGTCAAGTCGCCCTTGTCGTTCCCTGTCCTTCGCACCACACCGCGCTCACTGTCAAGTGTTCCGCCGCTACCTCTAATAATGCTGCCATGTCACCAGTATGCGACGAGCCCTGCTCTCGCCAGCTCAATTGCGGTAACAAGGATCACGAGTGCGAGCAGCTGTGCCACTACGGCCCTTGCAGACCATGTGATCAGAAAGAAGTCGCCCGATGTTATTGCGGCGACGAGTCAAAGCAAGTGGAATGTGGATGGGAGCGGAAGAGCGAGAAGATCTGCGCCAGGCTGGACGATAATGGAGAAGAGGAGACGTGGTGGGGCAAGTACGATTGCGGCAAGGCATGTGACAGGTTATTTGATTGCGGGATCCACCCTTGCAAAGAGGTGCGTGGGCTTGATGATGAGATTATCGCTTTACTTCACTTCTGTGCTCGGGATGCTGACGTTTTTTCTTCAATCTCGATTATAAGACCTGTCATCCTCACCCAATCCACCCTTTGCAATGTCCTCAATCACCCGAAGTCGTCACCCACTGTCCATGTGGTACCATCCCTCTTGCCGCACTTCCCGGTTACCCTCGACCAGACTGTCTCGCCGCCATCCCGACATGCGCCGCACAATGCCCCAAGAAACGGCCCTGTGGTCATCCTTGCCCGAAAAAGTGTCACACCGGCACTTGTCCCCCTTGTCACGAAGAGGTGGTCAAGACATGTAGATGCGGGCAAAGCCAGCTACTCGTCCCGTGCGATGAGCTTCGAGAGAAGGCTGAAAAGGGTCAGGACGAAGTCACCTGCGAGCGGGTGTGCAAAGCCCTTCGAAGCTGCGGTCGACACGAATGTGGGAGGCTGTGCTGCCCGCTCTGGGAACAGGCAAAGTTCAAGAATAAGAGACAAGCTCAAAGAACCGACGATCACGATCTCTATCCGGACGATGACCTGCATAAATGTCATCTGACTTGTGGTAGGATGTTGAGCTGTGGTCTGCACACTTGCCCCAAGCCGGATCACAAGGGTCCTTGTGGGAGGTGTCTTCAGGCTTCCTATGACGAGGTGAGTCAAGACTAACAGCCATATCCGATTCCAAATCATATAACATCTGCTGAACTGTGTCACAACGTAGCTCATCTGTCACTGCGGCAACACTGTGATCTATCCACCTGTGGCATGGTGAGTTGTGCGATCGGAAATGCCGCAAGGCTTACTCTTTTTCCGCGAATATGACATTGACTGATCGGATATTCCTTCTTTGATGTAGCGGTACCACCATTAACTGCCCTTATCCTTGCGATCGACCTTCTCCCGCATGCGGCCATCCCAAGACGCCTCACCCGTGTCACGAATCGGCCGAATGCCCACCTTGCCCTTACCTCACCAACAAATCCTGCGCGTGCGGCAAGGACCCGAGCGTCAAGAATGTCCGATGTTCGCAAGATCGAGTCTCCTGCGGTCAACCCTGCGGCAGATTACTCGACTGCGGCTATCACAAATGTACCAAGCTTTGCCACCGACCTGGTCCACCGACTTCTGCCGCGACCAACCCAACGGAGGACGCCAATACCGCTACCGGCGAATGCGAAACTTGTACACAAGTGTGCGGTAAACCAAAACGGATCTGTAAACACGCTTGCACGTCCACCTGCCACGCGCCCTTCAAATGCCCCGAGAACGAACCTTGTCAGACGATTGTGACGCAGTCCTGCGCATGTGGCAATTTACAAGCCCGAACGTCATGTGGATCATCGACTGTCAATCCGAAATCAAGGGAAGTCGAACTGCTCAAATGCAATTCAGAGTGTGCGATCAGGCAGCGCAATGCACGATTGGCGGATGCGTTGGGCATCAAGGCCAACGAACGTGGTCAGGAGACGTACGAAGACGAGCTCAAGAACTTCGCTGCTGCCAACCATGCGTTTGTGAAGACGGTCGAAACCACATTTGAGGACTTTTTCAAGGGTCCAAGGCAGACAATGGTCCTTCCCCATAGTGAGTACTGCATCCTGACGACCTCGAAAGTCTGCTTTCCTCTCGATCGCAGATCATGCTGACCGATTTGTTTCCATGTTCCAGTGCCCATTGCCAAACGAACCTTTGTGATGTCTCTCGCCGAGCACTACCGACTCACCCGCGAGTTGATCGACCAAGAACCGAACCGATCGGTCCAAATCCGCAGACGCGTTGACACCCGTATCCCCAGCCCTTTGCTTAGCGCATCGGTCAGTCCCGTCAACGTTCCAGCTCCTGCAGCAGCCCAGAGCAAGCTAGTGACCAATATGGGTAATGCCTGGGGTCGCACCGGAGGCTCGGGAGCAGGTGCGGGTGCTCCTGGAAGTACCATTGCCAGCATCGTCGCCGGTAGCGGCACTGGCAGCTCTTCTGGCGCCGCAGGATGGGGCAGCGGTTCCGCAAACTCTTCAGCAAGACCTAGTCGAGCCGCAACTCCCGTCGCTCCAATCTTACGAGAAAGGGAAGGCTTCCCAGCGCCTCATCGCACTTCGGCCAACAATCACACCTCCGCTCTCGGTGGTGGTGGTCAAACATCGGCAATCACACCTGTATTTGCGACAGCTTCGCAAGTTCCCGCGAACGGCGACGTCGACGACTGGGATGTGGATGTATAAATCGGCAGCTCAGAGTCCAGAAGGTCTTTCACGTGATCACTGTGTAGGTAGCCAGCTGTACAGGATCTCACAGCCTTGGAGATCCGACAGTGATCAAAGTAGCACTGCTGTAGATACTAGCGATATTCGGCGAAAGTCATGCACACCATGTTGCCGTTGCAGCACCCGTTATTCCCTAGGCCAAAGCAGAGGAGTGTGTTGCTCCAGAGCGCAACCTTCAGCGATTGCTCCCCCGTTCATACAGTAAAGAGTTCTTCTCCCCTTGCTGGATTTTGGTCATAATGCAAGCGGTTTCCTTAAGCACGGCAATGTAGATTTTCAATTCCTGCCTCTCATACGGTCTCGTGACCTTGCGCTTCGAGTGAGGGGATAGTGATGGTAGTCTAAACGGGCCGCTGCGGCCACACAGTTGAGGTTCAAGCTATGCATTATGTTTCGTTGGGGTCGTTAATGGGTGTGGGATGAATATCATCTAGATGAGATATTATCTCCTATTATGATGCGCGAAGCCTACGTGTCTAGCACTGACTTCATTCATCGTCAGAACACACGTGTTTTTGCTGCTCTCTCCTATCTTTCGTAAACAGCACCAGGTAGAAGACTTGGTTGATGTGTCATGTGAACAGAGAGAGGCGGGCAAGTGGGTGATTCGAGGAACAGCACTTCTGCGGTGCTGGAGATCTTGCTCGAACGGCGATATGGACGTTTCGAAAGAGAGAGAGAAAGGATTTCCGAACAAGTTTGGGGAACGCCTAGTCGTCGTATCCACCACCGCCTCCTTCGTCTGTGATTGACGTGGGTGCGGAACACGGAGTAGTCAGCATGGATCTCATCAAGGATAATCAGAACCCACGCAGCGTCGAAGCAAGAGATAAGACATGAGGACAGCCCTGGGTGAGAGCAAGGTGTGACAGATACTGGGGCTACTCACCTTCATCACCACCGCTGTCGTCATCTCCTTCACCATTATCAAAGTAGTTGGCATCGTAATCACCATGATCGTCCTCCTCGTCTTCGTCAAAGTCGAAATCTTCGTCCGAAGAAGGCGGCGGTGTGCCCTGAGTGATCAGAATAACATGCCAGGAACGGAAATGATTTCGCAGTTGGGAGTCAGCCATATCCGCGACTTATTTTGAGGATGTTCAGAAATGCGTGACAAGGAAGGAGTGGGCAGACTCACATCGTCCTCCTCTCCGTCGTTATCGTCCTTATCCATGTCATCGAGCTTTCTCCGCTTCTTCGGGCCTGCCGCGATTTAGATCAAATGAGCAAAGAAAAACAAACGGGAAAGATGCCATTCCATATTCAGGGAAAAGATAAAGATGGAGAATTTGATTTGGGGGTGTTGCACGGCACTCACGAGCTTTAGCCTTCTCCTTGGCATTGCCTTCAAAATACTCTACCCACAAAGAGGGAGGGAACATGCCCGGATCTAGCTTGAGCAGCTTCGAGTCCAGTTTCGAAGGACCGGACGAACTTGGCGCGGTGAATCGGTCCGAGTACGCTTCGATCTCTGTAGAGACATAAGGGATACGCCGACGACGATATCAAGATGAAGGTGCCAATTAGGTGCGGTTGGAGCAAAGGCGTGTGGGGCGTGAGAGGTTCAGAATGAAACGACAACGAAGATTCAATAGCAGAGAGGAACCAGAGATGTCAGCGACGGTCATCGAAGCTGACTATTGACCGAGCAGGAGCATAGTTGCAGAACCGGACAGGTTAAAGTGCGCCAAAGCCCAAGCACTGTCCCCGAGGCCTTCTACATTCGCATCGCCGCATCGAGTCGTGAAGAACCGAGGTAATATAGCATCTCCCTGAAACTTTGACCACTCACCGATTCCAACCACCTTCCTCTCCCCAGACAGCCTCCAAGGTGGCAAGACTCCAGCCTGAACAGAAGTTACCCCTGTCTGTCCCAGCCCGTCGCTCGACCCCGCTGCTGCTGCTGCAGCTGATGTTGGCGCTCCTTTCCCCGTTGAGAGAGCCGAGTGGAGGGATATCGTATGTGACATGATCAAGGATTCGTGGTCGTCCGGCGCTGATAAGTATGATGTTGATGCGTTATCCAGGGGCTAAGTCAAGTATCGGGACAGGTAAGGCATTGTTTCAGTCAGCTCATAAACTAGCTTCGCGGTCGCATGACTCCCTCGCTCCGCCTCTGGAACTGTCTAGCTTCAAAACCAGAAATGGCCACACGGTCTCATGCTTGACCAATATCCGACTTGAGGATGTCTATCACCGATATTACCACGCAGTATGGCAAAATCATGGCCACTCACAGGGTACAGCATACCGCTATATCTCGGGTGCGACCTCATCTTCTGCATGGCTTCTGTCCATTCTTGCCTTGACAGCGAGCCGAATCCTCCGGGAGGCATACCCCTGTCTCCACCGCCTCCTCTACCTCTCCCTCTGAACCCACCTCGCGACATGGTTTAAATTGAGCTGTATTGTGTATTGCTTGACGAGCGAGGAGACTTGCGGCCTGAAGTCGTGTTGGTTTCGTTGATGTTGGCGACCTTGCTGTTGCGATGCGAGGGTGATTGTAAAGTGAATCGACTTGTATCATCTTTGAACAAGGCGACAAATGTTTTTGCTTTTGCGAGATCATGTTCTGTTCGCCCTCCACCTGCTAGTGTTTCTGGGCATTCGCCACGTGTGCCACAGTGTGTCACGTGGCTTGTTCGGGGTGACTAATCCCAGTAACTCCGGAACAGGGACAATAAAGTGGATGGATTGTATAAATGGACTGATATGGTAGTATGTATGTACGTCACTAGTTATCTACTATGGGTATCACACTATTGCTCTATTGCACGTTCCCCAATTTAGCTTATAGCCCTTCCAATTCATCTCCATTCTCAAGTTACATCTACAAGTCATTGTTTCTAACACCATCAATACACGCCCACGACACAATGAGCGTATCCAAGAAGGACAAGGCGGTAGACGTCCCCACGGACGATGATACGAGTGAGTCGCCGGTCAGATCTCTTGCTTGGAAGGCTTCGAAGGGCGGGGGATGGGTTAAGGCGGGACGCGAGTGGAGGTGCTCCTGCTTCCCTTCCCGTCCTTAAGGGCGTCGATCCGGGGTATGAAAATGAGGTGTTGAGCAACGGTATGGTGGGGCGCGTCGAAGAAACGAAGAAAACAATGCATGGTACATCATTGTGCATGATGTAGAGGCGAGATCGGCCGTGGTATGGAACGGACAGGACAATTGGATGCATGGGGGGTTCTGGAAAATTTGGGTCAAGGGGCAGCGATGAAACAGCACAGGGCGGGCTGTGCGTCTTAGCATTAGCACCAGCTATAGGACTTGGTCTTGGCCGAGACCCATTGCTCACCATTTGCGTCTTGGCTTGTACATACATGCTCTTTATCTTCGTCTGGGATTTTGAACGGACGGAGGCGGGGGCTTACCATGGCGGAGTGCAATGGGTGCTTCCTGATGAGAATTGTGTTGATGATAACGGTGGTCGTCGCGGACAACGATGTGTATGCGTGCGATTGAGACCGAACAGAGCAGCTGACGAACGTTTATCCCGTCATCATCAATTGCATTCGACATCCTTTGCCTACCTCTGCCACACCATGCTGTATCTCGATTTTTGAACCTCCCCTGTTCGGTCGAACGGCGCGCTCAACCTCATATCGTTATCATACACGGTTGATTGATCGATGTCATCTTCGTACCGCGGTTGTCAAATGTAATGTGCAACGGACGGTATGAGCAGCCATACAACCTTTCACCGATGAGAGCGGAGCACCAGCTACCTTGCCGGAAGTGGGCAATGGCGGGGAAGAGAGCAAGATGAAGGTGTTGTTGGGTTTAATGAAGAAGTGAGCGGTCTCCCTGAAATGTCGTGGCGATAGACCGCCGATTCCGCAAGGTGTACGGCAAGGATCCAGTCACTGACAGAAGGTGAACCTGTTTCACCGCTTCTGTAGGCTCATGGGAGTCAAGGACGTCGCCAACTTGTGAGTGTCATCCATGACTAAGTTGCTATCAGAAAACTCACGCGCGTAGTTGTTGAAGTACCATGACTGATCAACCTTAAACTCGCCCTTCCCAGACGTATCTCACTCCCTGCGTCATTGCTCGAACCCATTCCGAATCTCGAATACTGGCAATATGCCGATCGTGCAGACATCTTCGCCGCGTGAGTAGAAGCTTTTGAGTATATCATCCCTATGGCTACCAGAGCAAGCTGACATTGTAACTTGTTACTAATCGTGATCCTTCAGCATTGGCGACTCTTCCGACGAGCTGGAACGGATGCTCGCCGTGCTGCGGTTCTCATTCAGCAAAGAGCTCAAATTCATCCGAGCCCGTCTGGGTAAACCATACAACTCTGCTCTCGGAGAGCATTTCCGTTGCTCGTGGCGATTACCACCGGTTGTGATCGACGAGGAAACGGGAGAACCCGTGATTAGAACGCATATCCATGTGCCTATTCCAGGAGAACCTGCTTATGGTGGACAAGGAGGAAGCGGATGGACGACGCCTGTACTGGAGCAGAAACATGGCGGAAGGACGAACAGTGAAGCTAGGTGAGTAGTATCTTTCTCTGGACATTGCATGGAACCGGGTGAGGCCAGCGGACCAGCAATGGCTTATGATCAGACATGGCGCATCGTGGAGCCATCGCGATTGAGAATGTTGCTCGATGCTAGAATACAGCGCTGACTTGGTATCTTCGTTTTCAATTCAGCTCCATCGTCTCAAGCTCGTCCAAGGCGTCCAAGAAAACACCAGGTGTAGGTCTCGGCATTAAGCAGAACAACAAGTCGACAGACGCCATCAGCATAAACAGGGCTATACCTGGGCCCGGCGATGAGATCGAGGCAGACCCCGATGCGGGCGTGGTGGAGTCGGAAAAGGTCACGGTTGTCTTCTTGGTATGTTCAGCTGTTGGATAGACTTGTGCTGTCATACACCTCGACTGTCCGTTGAGACGCACTCTCCTCTGCCCCGCTTGCTTACCCTTGAATCAAATATCACGCTGGAGCGCGTCTGAGCTTACTTCTTCAATTGCGCCTCTTATCAGTGCGAGCAAGTATCTCATCATCCACCTATATCAGCATACTGGTATACCTGTCCCGAGAAGGGCATAGAAGGCTACGGGATGGACCAGATCTCCGCTAAAGTATCGGGAATGTGTAAGTGTCTCGATCCACACTTCTGGCTCAAGCTCCGGTCCATCCGTGCCGCGACTGCGGACATTGTGTCTGAGAATTCTCTGCGGATGCTGATGATACGCATCTTCATAGCCGTCAAAGTAGGACCCGGTTCCAGTAACCAAGGTATCTTCATCCGAATTGCTCGAGAAGGACCCGGTCAAGGAGAGGTGAGTGGGCGCTTTGCCTTGTCCACCTCGCGGTCAGCCCGAACTGGGTATCACGATGGCAGCTGATCCTGATGTCATTGCTTGTTGCCTTGTAGGAATACCAAATCACTCACCCGTCAGCTTCGGTTAATGGTATCTTGAAGGGTTCATACTACGGCACCATCAGCGATCAAATCCAGGTCACATGTAGAGGTGGGGAGAAGTCTCAAACCAAATATAGGGCTTTGATAGATTACAAGGATGAGGTGAGCTTCCCTCCTAGGCTTTTGCAAGCGATCACTCCTATCGAGTGAATCAAGCCGCATTGTGCTAGCCTCCTGTCGCGACACTCTACTTACCCCACTCTTCTTGTACCTCCGCTATGCTCGCGCTTCCATGCTCTTCGATCTGCCCAATTATCATCTCACTACGACACACACCCTCTTCGTAGTCGTGGATCGGTAAACCCAGATTCCTGCTGGACGGTGTCATCTACAAGTACACGGTCGGCAACGAGACGGAGGAAGGATGGACAAAGCCCAAGCAAGTGCCTGCTGATAAGCTAGTAGCGCACATTGAGGGCAGCTGGATGAAGCAGATCAAGTATCGCCTGAAGGGTCAAAAGGTGAGTCAGCGATGTCGATCCAAAGCAAGCCGCTCTCGCGTTCTCTCTCATGTCAAGGAGGCATGCAGCGTATTTTCCAGCGAAACAACCGGAGACTAATTGGTATAACTTTATCATTTAACCCGAGCAGGAATGGAAGACTCTCCTGGACCTCGACCTGCTCGCCCTCATCCCGAAAGACGTCCGACCTATACACGAGCAAGACGAGCACGAGTCGCGCAAGCTGTGGGATCCCGTCACGCAGCATCTATTGAGCAAGAACTGGGGCGAAGCGACGAGGCAGAAGCAGGTCATTGAGCAGAAGCAGAGAGACAGAGCCGCGGCGAGGAAAGCGAAAGGCGAAGAGTAAGTGCATACATTGAAGTCTCCTCCATCACCCCAAGACTTGATAGTCTACATATGCCAATTATTATCGATACCTTCGCTTTTCTCCTTTCTTCGTCGCACTCGTCATCTCTCCTCACAGCACAAATCTCATTCGTATCATCGCTATGCTTCAAACGCCCTCCTAACATATCAGACTCTGTCAATTGCTGATTCACTCCTTGTCATCCTCTTCCAGGCACGAATCCCGCTTCTTCGAGCCCGACTGGGAGGGTGGTAGACCCCAGCTGTCGGCAGAGGGAAAGAAAGCGATCGAGGATGAGATGGTCAGACGGAGCTCAGCTGCCCCGCCTTCATCCGCTGGTCTCGCCAGTCCTGCGCCATGAATGTGAAGGTTCAACTCAAGCATGACTTTTGGCGGATGAGAGGCTGCAGGGGCTGTGGGGGCTAAGGTTTGACGAGGATATTGGACATGTACAGTATTGTAGGACCCGCGAAGGGGGCGGACGGTCGGGCACTGTGACGGATCATTTGGACAAGCTTGTATATCTCAATTTTTTTCCATTTCATTTCATCTTCACATTCACTTGAACTCCGGTTCGGATCGGTCACATCTTCTCTAATGCCAAGGCACCAGTCGCTTCCTACTCGATCTACCCCACGCGTTCGCCAGCTGCGGAACATTATCGATCAATTCAACCAACTGCGCGACACGGCTTACTCTTAGATATACACTAGATACCAGTGGTGAAGTGTCGCAGTTCCGAACGCAATGCACAATACCTCAGGCGGGTTACCGGGAGCACAGCGTGGATCTTGCCACATGTGACAATGTACTCGTATGGATATGCTACATTTTGCATCATGACTGAACTCGTACTGGCTATCTTCTTGTTTCGATCTCCTCTACCTTTATCACAGGATGACAAACAGGTTGAATTGAGAAGCTGGTGTCATACCTTTCAGCCATGCGATACCCAACACACTTTGGGCAGTTTACGATCGGTCGTTGGCGGTGACGTCCTGGTCTCCGGGTCGATCGACGACAGCCTGAGCGGCTTTGTCCTCTGGACCGCCGACACCCTCAAAGTCGTTCGCCTTGGTGGGTCTGTGATTGGACATTTTGAATGCAGATGATCAGCGGACGGCTCACTAGATCGAGGACATCTAGGAAACATGCTCAGACAGGGAAGGGATCTCGCAATATCCCTCTGTTGTAATGAGGTCTGAAAGCTTGATAGAGCGGAATCGTCGATGATAACGGAGACTCACCGTCCAGTTAGCTTGTTGGCCTCTTCACCACCTTCCTCGGGAGGGATAGTGGGGTTCTCTCCTCGCTTGGTACCTCCTACTTGCACAGTAGAGCCGGGGAACTGGGCAGTGACATTCTCGTTGACGCCCGAGTCCACGGCTATGGTAGATCGCACATCGAAACCACGAGGATGGTCAAGGCTCAATCAGCAACGCAGTACTGGTACCGTCATTTCACAGAATTCATAGCCTCTGCTGCAGGCCTCTAGCCAGCTAGCCTGCCAGTCCTTATGATATGTGTGATCTCGTGATCTAGGGACAGTAGGCTCTACTCACTCGAATCAGACTGGTGCTTGCTACCCTGCTTAGCAGCGGTCGAGTTGATGGCCTGCTCGGCGGCTCGGATATCTTGTTCGGCTGACATGGTCGTTATGGTGATTACAGTATGTGTTACTCAAAATTGGTTCTGAGGTTGTTCTTGTGGAATTGAGGAAACGAGACAAGTGAGATGGAAAAGAAGACATCATGCACATACTTATACATATGCAGTACGGCACTACCAAGAATGTGTAGTTACGGTACCACACTCCCCGTTACTGTCAGCAGACGCACACTTGCTAGATGAGGTGATGTGATGTGAGGTGATTTGGTAACCTTGATATCATCAGTGCTAGCAGGCAAGGTGCATACGAAGTCCTCATCGGTTCATCGGTACATCGGTACATCGGCACATCTGTGGGATATGTTCGATATGAGTAACTACTGTGAGTGAGGTACTCAATCGTACTCGCTCCATGGTGGACGGAGAGCGTGACGTCAATGAGCGAAATCGAGTTTACGTGACTTCTTGGAACGCTGGAACAGGACTGACGTACACACTCTGTCTCTTTGCTATACCTTACACCATAGAGATACATAACCTGTATTCTGTCAGGACGATCTCACCACATGCCAGAGGTCATCCTAAATCTGCAGGGTGATAAGCGTGAGGGTCACATCGCTCGCCTTATTCGCATGGTTCTCATCGGACTTCGTCCCGGCGATCTATCTCTTGACCATCACTGAGCATGCAAAGTCTCCAATGCGAATTCAGCTCGGGCAGCTTTGAGAGCCCAATTCCGGTCCTCTAGTAGCACACAGACCGTTACGTGCGTAAGTAGTGAAGTCGATTCTGTTTCACTCGGACCTCAGGCTGGAGCTTTGACTGTCTTCGGTAATCTTGTCCAGCCCTACTCGTCCAGCTGTCTCTGCAAAACACCCCCATTGTCTTGCACAGACCCGGTCTTTGAGACCTGGACTTTTATTGCAACACGATGCACGGAATAGCATACGACCGGAGCGCCAACTTGCAAGAGGCCGGAAAAGCATCTTGAAAGGCAGCAACATTATGACTGCACTGCGACGGTATGTCCATTCGGGAGAAGATCATCGAAAGAATGGTTCATCGCAATGCATCAGATGTAATCAACGGACATGCCACTTAGCCTGGGCAGGCTCCGGACGCACGTATCTGCGAGGAAGCAAATGACGCCTAGTCCGCTGTGTTTACTACACCAGGGGATCCTACTACGACCGCCGGCCCATCCTTGATACGCTTCCAGAGGCGCTTCGTTTGCTAGCTGAGGTGCACCTTGCGGGCTATGGCCTTGAGCTCGATACCGATCGGACGTCTAAGGACAACTGAGCGTGATTTTCTTCGAATCGACCGTTGTACCGCTGTAGACCAGCAGATTCTGACCTGCTGCCAAAGTAGGACACTTCTTGATGGAATTGCTGTATTCGATCTGAATCTGAGGTTTCCCCGCTTTCAAGAACGGGTCGTAGGTGTGACATTCGTCGTACTGGTGCTATTCCAGAAAGAACACACGTTGTTCAGCCACAAGCTCCGACGGCCCGCGTCAATCCAGTAGGGTTTCGCGACTCACGCAAGATTCAATCACGTTGAAGTCGAAAGCTTTCACGAGCGAGTCCGTCCATTTGGTGCTTTTGCCGGTGTCTGGATCTGTCAGGAGCGTCCCCGAATTCTTCAGGTCGATGGCGAGATTGTTCGCTTTGGCAGTTGTCGCAAGCCACAACAAGTAGTCGACCTCATTCTGGGCGGTGTTGCCGAAATTCTGCTGGTTCATGAACTATGAGTGCAGACGGAATTCCGGTAAGCTTACGAGGCTCGAATACGCTTGGCGCTTCTGTAGAACAAGAACAGCCAGACGACAGGGAGCGACCAATACTCACACTGTCGACATTGTCAGGATCAATTGCATCGCAGCCCTTTGAAGCAGCCTCCTGTATCCTCTTGGTCATGATCCCCTTGACGTTGTTCAGACACTTGGTCGACCTCAAATCAAGCCACCATTCCCCCCATTCCCCAAGCAGATTGTTATCCGATCCTTTCCCCGTGCATTTGCCGTCACTATCGATGGCGACCCCAGTACCACAGTAGCATTCGGGCAAGAACTGAAGCTTATCTGCCCGGAACGGTTCCCATGTTCCAGCGCTGAAGTAGCACCCAACTTTCTTGCCTTTGGCATGATAGTTGGCACTGTATGAAAACACACTGCCAGTCAGCGCTCCTGTCATCCCACAATATATACACCAAGGATTGCACAACATGTCACTTGAAATTGACAACAACTCACATCTGCTCAGGTGTACTATTGGCCATATCAACAATGTACATTGTTTTGTTCAGAGCCAGCCCGCTGGTGGTCTCGATGATCGGAGCGTCAATTGGCTGGTTGTCGAGATCATAGATAAAGCTTGTAGAGAGCGATGGTGTGAACTTGATCCTCGTGGTGGCCGAAGCGGAAGCCTGCGAGGTCGAAACGGCGGTAGTTTTGACGGTTGTCGGTGTAACAACCAGCCTGTCATCGCTTGCTGATACAGCGTTTGACGAGCTCTTGGTTGTGGGTGTAGTCGACGATTTCGCTGTCGATTTTCCGGTAGTCGACTGTGAGACAGAAGAAGCCTTGGAAGAGACAAGGGAAGCGCTAATCGCGCCTGAAGTACTTGATTTCCCGTCGCTCTTTGTTGACTGGCTGGAAGTCACCGCCTGCCCGATGGTTATGGTCTTAGTCGCGGTCACAGTAGACGCCTTCGTCACAGTCACGGTTGAGGTGGAAGTGATGACTTTGGTGGTCGTAGAAGGGCTGCATTGGCTTGCAGACGTAGTCTGATGGGCAAGCGTCAGCAACGGATACCGTCTCAACCGATGAGGTAAACACTCTTACCGTGACCGCTGCAGCGGAAGCGAGCTGCATGCCAAAAATGGCACTGAGAACCAAAGCTGATTTCACCATGTTGGTACTGGGTCGTGTGGGAATTGATTGAATAGATTGATTGCTCTGGCTGTGAAGTAATGCGGATTTTTATAGCCGTAGTGCAGTCGAGCGCTATATATATATATTGATCGAAGCGACAGGATTACATTGAGGTCTCTGGTCGACAACAGACATATCCCTCATGTATCGGATATCCGGCATCGGGTGCCTTTGGCTTGGTATGTTAACAGATGGCATTATAGCACTTTCTCAAAGCGGTGTAGCGACATGTACCTTGACTGACTAGCACAGGGAGATTGATAGGATCAATCCTCAACAACGTTTTTGCGATCACACATCCTCAAAGCTTGTATTGACTAAAGTATTTGACTTCCGATCTCGGCAATAAAACAATCACGTTCCGGCCAGTGATCGACGATTGCCTCGCTTATCAGGGTCGACCACTTGACGAAAACGCCAGAACAGGAAACCCGAGTTCCTGGTGTTCGTTCTCCTGGCCCGGCTGTGTCTGACTGGGCCTCCGCCCGTTCCTGGCAAGTCCGATCCGCCCCCCAGGAACGAAGCCTCGGTGGTGACAGACTCGTTTTAGGCGGTGTTGACAAAAAATCGCGCGATGCTGTGCAGTTGCATGTTCCGTCCAGAAATGTCCTCATTGTTGGAGTATCTGTAGCACTACCAGTAATCCTCTCGTCCTGGGCTTGTCCCCAGTTCGACGCCCATCCAGCTCTACCAGGTCCAATCACCTGACAGCCTGTACAGTAGGTGTGAATGCGCCTCAATAGTCTCGGATGATGACGAAGTTGCAATGTATCGCAATGATCAACTCGACACATCCAGGAGTGACAGACTCGCTTAAACGCTCACAGCATGCATGCGCCTGTCTACTAGGCTGGGATGCCACGATGACTCCGCTCATCATCCAGCCATACATTACCTTAGGCACCGTCCGGGGTGGTCATCGGTAAACCCGGTAACGAACCTGCATCTCCCGCGGTCGACATCGACACCTCCTCGTCCCTCATGCCATCCTCCTCTGTGTCGACATCGCTTGGAGGAGTATCACGCAAACGGGTTAAACCATGAACTTCTTCCTGCCTGTATCATTCACTGCTAAGGTCAGAGGTCCTCCTTTCTGTACTGACGTGACCAGGGTCAACACTAGGCGAGACACGTACAATAGCGGTCTGCCAATGCTGAGAACAGTCAATGTCTCGACGAGAAAGTCGAGATCGGCTTCGAGCGTGACGATCGCTGACAATCGAGCAAAGCGGGCTTTAGTCATCTTGATCTCGAGCCGAGGGAACCGCTTCAGCCTGACAAAGGTCTCACCTATGTCATCGCCACGCCGTCTCAGTCGCTTGATCTCTCTCAGAAGTACTAAAGCAGCTAAGTCCCACAAACTGCACAAACGAGTGGTGGACCACCGATCAGTGCCCGTTCATTTGGTAAACCCCTTGATGGCTTACACATAGATGGCAAGACCAAGCTTGGCAATCTGCTACTGACGAATTAGGAGTCAATAACAATTGCTTACATGTACTCGGTCATTGGGATGACTTACATCCTGATCTAACAGCTTGATAGAGTCTACCATGTGGCGGACATGGTACATCGCAGAGTCATTTGACGAGCCGTACGTGTTTGTGTCCGCTATGTGAATGCGAGTGCAGCATATGATCAAGTGCTAAGATACCTCAGTGTGCGTCGTAAGCGATGTGTGCGAAACATGACATATGATTGAAATGTGTCGGATGACCTACGAGACTAATTGCCGTAGTTGGCGTTGGTTGTCCCGCCTGTTGTGAGAAACTCTTCCATCTGAGACGATCGGGGATCTCCTTCACAAGTCTATCCACTGCCGCCGACAGATCTTCAATCGATATGGCTTGGAAAGGCTGCCCAGGGTGCCATCTTTGATCCGAGGCGCTCGGAGGGGACGCAGAGTCTTGTCTCGTGGTTGGCGATCGTTGGAGCAAATGACATGAGGCCACGTGCAGCAAGAACATGGCCTGGATAATGTATCCACTATATCGTACGAGCACGTTTAGGAGGCCATCTTTGCAACTCGCAGTGTCTGTTTCAAACTCACAAATCAGACTGAATCTTCGCAGGGTTGGCCCCGAAGATGTCTGTCAACCGGCGATCTGGTAGAGGTTCAGACTGTCGACGAAAACGTATGGTCAATATACGCACAGGCACTGTGAGTGAAACGATCACGAGGGGTCCTCACCGCCGTATATGCGCTCCAAGGTATCGGCAGAGGTGTCTTGATACTGAATGGATCGATGTTCGAAGGCAATTTAGACGCTACTGAAGCGGAGAGGTCAAGCAGGACGAAAGACCAGCTGAGATAACGACCGAACAATCAGCGTCTTCGCATTCATTGCTACAGTCTGTTTAGATTCCTCTTTTATCGATGGCGACAACAGATGAGATTTCACTTACAAGGCGTATATGCGATCGGCGACATCGATTAGATCCCGAGGGGGCATAAATAGGGGTTTCCGTTGAAATCGTAAACAGATTTTGCTGTATGGTGTTGCATCAAATGATGAGGGTATCCGATCGAAACACGAAGCTAGCGCGATCCTGCTCCGGGAACTTGATCAGCGAGTAGCGATGGAGCGGGGCATTGGTCAAGTCGATCGATCCGCTTACCTGCACGCTCTCGCGGTCCCCATAATAGCCTGCAGATTGCGACGTCAGTCGATATCGAGGGGTGTCGGGGACTCGCTATGTCGCTCACTTCTGACTCCCGAGCGTGCGTCCACATGTACTCTGCCAGAAGGATCTCCGCTCTCATGAGGTCCAACATACTTCTCGGAAGGCCCATCTGTATCTTGAAGGCCTCATGAAGGGAAGTTTCGATCTGTTGTAAGAAGTACTGTTCGCGTATCCGCACAGATCGAAGTGGAGATGCGTGACACGTTATCAGGTACTAGAGTAGCAGGATTCAGCATTAAACGTTTGGGCGTAAGAACAGTCGACCTGACAGAGAAAGTTGACATACGATAGCATTGAGCAGTGCAGGATGCGGTCTGTCTTCTTCGTTGGGCGACTCGAGGCGTTCATGGAAACGTGCGATACTCATCTCGAGCCCAGAGGCACTCTGATTGGTGAAAAAGAGACACAGGCTGACCGGGACAACCTGAAGTTGATAAGCAAAAGTATTTCGCGCAGGGGTTCACTCACCAGTGTAGCTGGGCGGCATGATCAAGAGGGGTGAACGGATTCTCCGCTTCCTCCGATATCTGTGGTTCATCTAGAACCCACGAGAGGTCGACATCACTCCATTCCACGGGTATCTGCTCATCGTTCCCTTCTCCGATGGACGGGTAGAATGACTGAAAGATCGGTCCTTGGCGTGGAATAGCCGATGGTTGCGATGTTGATGGAGTTGGGTCAAGATAGGAGGCAGGGTGATCCAGCGTTGAGCCCTCACGGTTCCACAGAGCTGTTGAGGGAACCAGCAGCGATAGCGGGGCCGAGTATGAGGACGAGTGACTAAGTAGGTTATATTTTTGCTCATTCAGCTCTGAGCATACTACGGGTGAGATGCTCAGGTGACTTACCTCGGAGCAGCGTTATGCCCCGGATCATATTGGCCCAACGATGCTCCATCGCGTGTCCCGCGACGACTACGATCGTCCTCTGACAAAGCAAGCTTCAGCAAGTAGCTTGAACCAGAATGTGACTGAAACCCATGACCTACTCACTTGGCTCCGGGTAGTCACACTTCTTCCCATGTTTCAAGCAGTTCCGACAAGTAGGTCTCCCTGCGTCGCATCGCTACATCCACTCGGGGTATCAGGCGCCGAAGATTATGAGGTTTGTTATACTGACGCACCACTTTTCGGAGTTTACATGCCTCGCAAGCCGATCCTCTGGGGACAACAAAGAGCTATGAGCGTCTCGAAATGGCGTTTGAGCAGGTTTCAATCTGGCTCACTTAGCAAGAGGACCTATGGCGAAAAAATCAGCCGACGGCCTCGGCACCGTCAATCGAGTAACCACGAGCGCTACTCACGTCTGCCCGGCTCAGGTGGAACACTTGGAGCCATGACCTCTTGAACACTTCTCGTTCTACGACCCACCAGTCCAGTGGTCTGAGCAAAGTGAGCAGGGCCGTTGTTGATGAGAAGGATGGAAGCTAATGATCGCCTGGTCTTCGTAATCAAAGCCTTTGTTTACAGTTGTCAGCAGGTAGAATGCATGTAACTTAAGTTGATCGATAACGGCGCGTGAAGCCGAGACCGAAACCGAGACCGAGACGCCGAGGCCACGTGGCGAGAGCCCAGGTCGGTGCCGTGTCTTTTCAAAGCAATGAGAGTATCTAGCATGCATCTCGATCTAGATCAAACGAGGCAAGAAGAAGTTTGAGATGACCTATTCTCATTCCGCAGGCTTGCGGAAGCCAGAGAGCCAAAATGTATATGTGCTGTACGTTGTTATGTATTCCGTTCAGTCGTATTGGCTTATGAGTCCGGACTCCCCATTCTTCTCTATCGCTTGCTCAAATCCCCCAATCCTGCTCACCATAGCGTACGGTTTGTGAGCCTTCTCCTTCTCCACCGTTGCTCTGAAACAACCACTCCAGCCTGGTCGAGGGTATGCTTTGACCACATTGACGATCGTGTCCTTGTGAACCAGCTCCTCTCCGGCTCCTATGTTGTCTAGCAACGTCCCGAGGTGAATCAACCGGGTGACAAGGGTGATGGACCCTTTCTCCTGCACGTCCTGATGTCTGATGATCGCTTCCGCTACACTCTCCGCTTGATCCCTCGTTGCTTCTCCTTGACCCCCTTTGCCGGTCGCATCCGCGTGCTGCAATATCTCTAACGCGTGTACGCCGGCCCAGAATTCATAGCTTAGCCGAGTAGCGGTAAGATGTTCATCCGTTGTTCCGATATCGTGCAGCAGTGCGGTTAAGAACCAGGTTTCGTCCAGCTTGGACCCGCCAGTCAAGTTGAATTGAGGGAAACATTCTTGGGCGATAGCTCGACCGTAGCTATATACACGGAGACTATGGCGGTATGTGTCGGGTGAAAGTTTCGCTTTAACATATGCATCGATACGCTTCGCGAGTGCCGTAGTCGGTAGTGCGAGCGTGTCGATCGACACCGGGGAAGGGTTCGTGGTAGAAGGCAAGATTCTCGACTGATCCGCGGGCAGAGCGGTGAATCCATATTCTGTACACGCGTCTTGTTCTTGTAACATGATGTTGTGAACGGGCAATGCTGCAGCTGGTTCGTCTGAATTGAATAACGAAGAGCAGATGCAACCAACCTTCAGCGCGATATACCTGAATATCACCTGCTTCGAAAGTGCATATGAAACCCGCATGAGTTACACACTGCTCACATGATGTTGCGGGCTCACGTCATAGCATTCCCCGGTCGATGCCGTGGTTACTGCAGACAACATAAAACTCAAACGCAGGGCGTGGACTAGAAAGATAGTTGCTTCGTGTTCGCGCCCAACGGACTAGTTCGGATGTTGCAGAGTCATCCATGGACCGCGTCCCAAAGGCCGACATTCATCGGATCCGGGCAGAAGGTCCGAGAGACCGATAATCTTCGTGTGGAGATGTCTGATCCGTTTGTTCTTACAGCGCAAGAGCACCCTCTCAGCAACAGATTGCACATGCCTTTTCTAGTACACGGAATATGGGATCTTGCACTTCCCAGCAAGATGTACGGAGCGGCAAAGACGACATCTAAGCCTCGCGTGCGCATCCGACCGTCTGCACTGGTAGACACGTAGTCTGCATTCGCTTACACGACATGGGGGGACCGAAATCTATGTTAAACGTCATATTCAATGACGTTGTTTACACTATTTTTGGACATGAATCTCATACTCTGCATTTTCCATCACTTCAGCTAATCTATAAAAGCAGACTCTCCGATACAGCAGCAAGCTCTCAAGATGTGAAGCACCTCAAACACCAACACTGGCAATTGCATACAAGCAAGAATGGCGACCCATAGAGTAAGTATAGCCGTTGAACGCGTTCATGCAGTATCACGCTGACCTACTTTGTATGTCTCCCAACAGCATGTTGATCCAGCTTCCGCCCGCCCAGCGGCGTACCAGCAGGAGATCTACTCGAAGGGCCTCAAAGGTATCCGGCCGAGGTTCTCGTTCGATGTCTCCCAGTGAGTAATCCTGTCTCCACCATAGCCCATATTCAATGACCGAAGCTGATGAGGTACCTTGTTTCATTCAGGTGGGGGCCTATGGCGAAGGAGATCTTACCGGCCAACGCATGGGGCTACGTCCATGGAGATGCTGGGACCAGACAGACGGACGAAAACAACCTAGCATCATTCAAGAAATGGGGGATCGTTCCGAGCAGGTTGGTCAAGTTCGACAAGGTAGATCTATCGACTCGAGTCCTGGGCATGGACTTGTCCTACCCCCTCATCCTCGCCCCCGTTGGTGTAAGTCATATCTCAACCTCATGCATGGATAAGCAATGACAGTGTGCATGGCCAGGCATGTGAAGCTTAAGCTGATCGGGCAAGCTGACATTTCGTTGATGCCATATCTTAGGTATTGCAAATCTTCAACGAAGGCAAAGAGCTTGCGGTGGCGCAAGCAGCGAGAAACGTAGGCGTTCCATATACCTTGAGTACCGCTGCGGCTTCGAGCATAGAGGAGGCAGCAGAAGCGAGTGACGATGGCCTGAGGTTCTTCCAGCTGTAAGTAGCCCTCGCTTCTGCAGTCTCGATCTGTACCTCTCAGCTGACCCGTTGCAGATACTGGCCTACCCGAGAACATGATGATATCACGATCTCAATGCTAAAGAGGGCCAGGGCTTCGGGCTATAAGGTGAGTGCCTCGACAGACTGTCTGCTGCAAGACGTATGCTGATGAGCGAGTCCGTCCAGGCCCTGCTTGTGACTCTTGATACATATATCCTTGGCTGGAGACCGGACGACGAGAACCACGCCTACAACCCCTTCTTGCGACCTGACTCGATTGGCGTTGAAATCGGTTTCAGTGATCCGGTGTTCAGGCAGCATTTCAAGAAGGAGACCGGGAAAGAGACTGAAGAGGATCTACCGCACGCTGCTAGGGAATGGAGTCAGATTGTCTTCCCGGGTAAGTGCCGCCATACATTCGCGACGCTCTCCACGAGTACGCGGTTTAGTCTTTATACTAACTTAGCTTTCACTGCAGGAATGTCCAATGGTTGGGAAGATCTGGAACTACTCAAGAAGAATTGGGATGGTCCGATCGTACTCAAGGGTATCCAGACTGTAGCCGATGCAAAACGGGCAGTCGAGGCGGGCGTACAAGGCATTGTAGTTTCCAACCGTAAGTGTTGGGCCTCACCTGCGAAGAGCCTCTTTTTGGCTATATGATCTATTCTGCGAGCGCTCCTGCTGACCAGATCAACAGACGGTGGCAGGCAAGTCGACGGCTGTGTGGCGAGCCTGGACATGCTTCCTGAGATAGCCGATGCCGTTGGCGACAAGATTGATATCTGTAAGCCAGGTCTATGCTTAGTACTTTGCATATTAGAACGAAATGCTGAAGCGCAGGAGCAGTATTCGATTCGGGAATCAGGTGCGGAACCGATATCGTTAAAGCGCTTGCCCTTGGTGCCAAGGCTGTCCTGGTTGGCAGGCCGTATGTGTATGGTTTGGCGTTCGGTGGACAAGATGGCGTTGAGCATGTTCTCAAGAGTGAGTCCTCCCCATGACAGGATCGAAACCACACTACTGTGTAGCATGTAGGACCAGTAAGCTAATGCTGCGCGGTATTACACAGGTCTTCTTGGGGATCTGGATCTCTCGCTACAATTGTCCGGGATTCCGTCTGTCGACAAGAAGCATCTCAATGGCGACTGCCTCAGACGCATCAATTAGATGTGGAAGTCCGCCGAGAATCGCTCAACACCTAGAAATCAATACCTAGAATATGCCATCCTCTTGTGTGGACTGCTCGTCGGTCATATAGAAGCACTCACGTGGCGGTCTCGACGACCACACGCCGTTCAATGGGATCCAGGCAGGCAAGCGAATCAGCTCACGATTTTTGAAGGTGCCGCAGGCTGATATCACCGCGATGAATAGCCCTCCTAGTGCCATTGTGCATGTATTTGACTACCACACCTGACCTGATCGACGTATCGTATATCTTGGCCTGACCTCCGTTCTGACTATTGAGCTGCCGACAGATCGAACTTCTCCCCGATCCATTCCTCCGAAAGAGACCACATTCTGTCCTCGAGTTCCTGAAACGTTGAACAGCGTTCAGCGACCTCTCTGTTGAATGTCAGGTGAAGAATGGACAAATCGTGTGACTTACTGGCCCTTTCGCAAAATCTGCCACGTCCTCTGGGGCCACCTTACAGCTTGACGAGATGTGGACACCTGGCGCTGTGACATCGCAAGGAGCAAAGTCAGAACTCGAGCCGCTATCGAGTTGGCGCCTGGTCGCGGAAACTCACTATCAAGAAGTGCAGGATCAAAAGCGGAGATAAGATAACTACAGTAGAAGGCCACGATGTGACCCACTATCAGTTCATGGTAGATGATGTCGAAGTGGGCGGCGGGATCTCACGATGTGATTCCTTCTTGGACAGTCCGGAAACCTTCAGTCTTCGGTGTTCCATCCTCGTTGATGAAGCCTAGACGAAAGCGAGCGTCACTACAGCGGAAAACACATGTGTGTTGCTCTCCGCGCGACAAGACCACGCGCCCATTGACAATTGCTGTTCTCGTGAGATGTATCTGAAGAGTTGCGTTGCCACCCCTAGGATCACAACATCAGATATCATCCTTTATCGCCCCAGATTAAGCCACTATAGACCGGGATTAGATAGAATGTGCACTCACTACCTGGACTGCACGAGTACGCCTTGACCCTTCCACTCGACTTCCTTACGAGCGCTGGCGCGAAGAGTTGACTGAGGATCTTGCTCTCCGCATAGGCAGCACTGGTTTGGTACTCGTCCTCTTTCGTGTACAAACGATCTTCCCATCGGAAACCTTTGACAAACCGGTGTGCCCCAGATCCGACTATCACAATCCGGGGTGTTCGATTGTCGGAGAGCATCTTCGGGAGCAACAGTCTATGCAGAGTGACGCAGAGGTTCAAGGTCAGTCTGAACAATGCGTGCAGTTCAGGTGTCGGACAGACTACTCACTTGGTCAACAGGAATGGTCCCGCGTGATTGCCTGCGATAACGGATGAAAGACCGTCCTCCGTGCGATTGATGGGACAATTCGAAATCCCTGCATTATGTACGATGACCTAACAGGAGAAGACTTAGCCAGTCATACTGAGAATGCCTCGGAACCACGACCCATAGACTCACATCAATTGTCTCTGCAAATTGGTTGACTTCCTCTGCAGCGTTGCGAACAGCCCTCAACGAGTTGAAATCCAGAATCAACGAGCGCAGGGGCGCTTCCGGCGTAACGTTGCGGATGGAGGTGAAAGTTTCGTTGATCCTGTGTATGGTCAGCCAGCTTATGGGCGTCCTAAGTTTACCAGGCATTGCCGAAAGAGCCAGCTTTGGATAGGCAGACTCACTTCTCTTCACTTCTGGCCGTCACGACGACGAGCTTAGGCGCATGTTTGACGATCGCAGCTGCGAATTCTGCCCCTAGACCTCCCAGCGTACCTCCGGTGACGAGTACTCAAGGCCGAAAAGAGGAATGAGCTCCCGGGAACGAATGTATCTCAACGGTGCAGCAGTAAGTTCTGCTCACCTACCTTGCCCTTGATATACTCCGAAAACGCTTGCGCGACTTCCGCGCCAGTGCTTTTGGCCGTGAAAGCGAGAGATGTCATTACGATCCTGAGCAGTATAGTGGTATGGTGGTATGGTGGATCCGATAATCGACGTGTCTCTGAGGCAGCAAGCGGAGTTGATAGATCTTGGCCTAGTCAAGCTTGGGCTATATAGCTTCATTGTGACGCACATCGCTGCTGGCCGCTTGGTCATGCATCTTGCTCTTAAGCTGATTATCGATATCTCGTAATGACGATGACATGAGATTAGTGACAAATACATGCAGATCGCCGATCGAATTTCGTAAGCTTAATTCACAGCAAATATGTCCGAAGCACTGTAACTTACTAGCCGACGAGTTTGAGAGAATGCACGATACTCGAGTAGAATCCTCCATTTCGTCAGCTGCACGCCTGCTAGGTCCGTCAAATCTTGCGAGATCATCACTTGACCAGAACCCATCTCTAGCACAGTTATGATCCTTCTCCATGGCCTCTGTGGGCTGTCATCTCGAAATGTTCCGATCCCAATAAGTTTTATGGGCTAGAAATCCGTGATATTGGCTCGATCGGACTGTTTTGTCGAGTGGATTTGGAACGAGCAGTCTCACGTCTAACCTGTCTTACAACCATATGCGCAGGCTGTGGAGGACTGCGTCAGGCAAGCGTTTCACTGCGTAACGGCCAGTCGGCTGGGGATCATGTCGCGACTGGGGATCATGTCGTTGTGTCTACCGCTATCGACGCGCCGTGCTCATCGGCACCAAACAAGGAAGCCGATCCAGATTCGACTTCCTCAGCCATGCATGAAATCGGGTTGACTACACTGAATTCCGCGATTTTCATCTGATCCTCCTCGAAATGCTTGAGTGCCTGCAATCGGACGAGATATCTGCGCGACTCTCCTAAGAGTTTAGAGACGCGGTATCGACATTCCAGATGTCACTCGCAGAGAGTGACGTTAGAACCATGGAGCTCGTTCATAAGCGTTGAGATGCGTCTCAGACGAGCGTAGCGTGTATCTGAGCGGGCACGGGTAATCGTACATGCATGTCTCGCCAGGCTGTCAAACTACCTGATCACCGGGAAGACTGATCTAGCCTCACGAGTAAAATGAACCGATTTTAAGAAACGTGCAAAAACAGTCACGTGGAGCCACTTCCGACCGTACCCTGGAGCTACTGTAAACTAGCCTAGCCGTCCCGAAGTAACGTATGTAATCGCATGGTTTTTTGATGATCTCGCCGTTCAGCTTCTGGTCAATTACCGAAACCAATCAGCCAACGTTCGTTCTTGAATTGGGTGGATGAACATGAGGAATCAAGGGTACTCTTGGCCAGCCACAGCCACAGCCACTGAACTCATCGACCGTACAGTACGCGACGGATTCCGCTCAGTATGAGTATGGGGCACGGGCTCAGATGGGGCCTGCACGAACGTTTCTGGATCTTTTATCTGGACGTCTTTTCCACTCGTTCCTCTCTCTTTCATGCTGGCATGTGCACAAGACGACACTCGGCTAGCATACATCTGGTCAGATGCGTGAGAGTGAGTGCACCGAACGGGACGACTCGACTGGGATGCAACATGATACGAGGATAGCATACATACTCGCAATGCTCGTCCAGCTTGACCTGGCTCAGTGAACACGTCAGGACGTAGATCACTGACTTGCTGTACGTCAGCGCATGGTATGGACGAGTCTTGGCATCTGGAGCTGATGTCCGCATGTATCCCTAAGATGGTCCTTGCTGAATTGTCGGTAGAAATACCGTACGAGAAGTCCCGTCTCGTATTCCATCTTCTTTCGAATCTTACATCTTCTTTCGAATCTTACGTCCTACGAAACGAGTACCGTATCACAAATACGACCTTCCAAAGAGAGAAGAACCGAGTGCTTTCGAACTCGAAAGATGCTCCGTCTCCTCGCGCTCTTTCCGCTCCTCCCCGCTCTCGTGCGAGCCTGGTCATCGGACAACCACACCTGCGCACTCTCGGCGCCTATCTACTCATGCGAGAACACGACTGTCATTGCGGATACGTGTTGTACACCTACCGAGGGCCTTGTGCTTGTCACTCAGGTGGGTTGAAGGTCGTGCAGTACATGTCCGTCTAAGCATCAATTGCTGACCAGGGAAATCCACCTCATTCGTGATTTGCTTTTTATGTTTCATTATCGTCTCAGTTCTGGGACACTGTGAGCCCAGTTCAGTTTCGAGTCTTACCACGTAGTCCAGTAGTCCGCATCATCTACTGACTCATGCGCACTTGGACCTACCACAGTACACCGGCCTCGAAACCGAAGGCTCCGTGCTTCCCAAGAACTCTTGGACGATACACGGCCTCTGGCCCGACAGGTGTGATGGTTCTTACGGTGAGTAATCATACTGTACCTGTACGCTCTAAACCCACCCACTTCTTACAATAAGAAATGTATGCGCGCCGCACTCGAGAACTTAAAAGGTTGACTCTAGCGTCTAACCTACCAATCGCTGCTCGTCCACGCCAATACTGTACAACCGCTGCCAGGCCAATACTGTGATCTAAGCAGGCAATACGACCCTTACCCGTCTCCAAATACGACCACCGGCAAGCCCGACGGGGAGCGGGTGCCGGAGTGGCAAGGCGGCGATATCGTCACGCCCATCTTGCAGGCTTATGGGAAATGGGACTTGCTCGCATATATGAACAAGTACTGGAAGAATCTCGTAGGTATTCCCCTTGAATATGAATTTCTGGGCCGACATCACTAACGGACAGGTGAGCTGATCGCTAATTGCCATTATGTTCGATACTCAGAATCAGCCCGATTGGGTTCTTTGGCAGCACGGTGAGTTGGCGCAAAAAGATCGCTAATAAACCGGTTTTCAATGGCTTCTTCTTGCACGAGCCCAACTACGAACAGCACGCTAATTATCTGTGGTCGTGACTTTCCCGAGCTCGCAGAGTACAGCAAGCACGCTGTGAGTACTACACTTGAGTATATGACAGCCTGTTCCAACACACTCTAGGAGACATAGGAGCCACAAACACTAGATCCACAAAGCCTGATCTGCCAGTATGATTCCTAAGCTGACCACGACTCAACCTCATGCCGCCAACCCTCCAGACATGCTTCACGACATTCGACACAGGCTCCGATGGCAGGCCAGACTGCTATGGACCCTTATACAGCAACTCGACCGAAGCAGCCCTGATCGATTATTACGAAGCCGCGGTAAAGGGTTTCGTGCAGTACCCCGCATATCAGTGGCTCGAGGATCAAGGAGTTGTGCCGTCCAATAAGACGACGTACGACATTGCTGAGATTCAGAGGATCTTGGGTGAGAACAGCGGTGCGGCGCCCTATGTGAGTCATGATAATATAGTTACTCAAAAGCGATCGACCGAGGAAAAGGGAGAAAGGAAAAGGGAGAATGGCACGTCCCACGTTAATCGGGTGCTGATGCTGATGTCGAGTTATCCGTTGCGCACTCGCTACTTTACAGGTCGGCTGCTCAGGTGCCAACAAAGACATCTTGACCGAAGTATGGTACAACACGCATTCTCTCGGCCAACCTCAATCTGGCATCTTGAAGCCCGTTGACGCTATCGGCAGGACAACCAACTGCAACACCACTTCTGGGGTGTGGTACTACACTCGATCCGAGGGGTCGGAGCCGGAGTCGGAGTACTGAGCGGAGCGGAGCGAATCACTTTGACTTCGGAAGGGAACTGAGCTGTGGGTGCGAGCTGTGGCAAGTGGAATCTGCTCTACGACAATTTACAGGCGAAGCGATATACTGATCAAATTAAAAAGGCCAGATTTCGGTACGTAGGCCAGTACGGTAAATAGTATGAGAACGACAATCACAGCGACATGCAGGGAAGAGATATACAGTATATAGAGTCCGATGCAGTATAATCGTTTTCGTGCTATATGCAGACTAATATACAATGATACCAGGACTCCACACTCCTTCATAGTCGTACGCATGGACTTTCAGACCTGTACTCACATTCACGCAGCTAGCTGAATGATGTCCCACAATCAGATTGTACAAGGTTGCATACATGGGTTTTCGTCATGGTCATCAAATGTAGGAAAGAATAGTAGATCAATGCTGCCAAACAAAAGTCCTCATATAGCGTTAATACAGCATAGCATAGCGATAGCAAAGTGTTCTCCCCACATTCCTCATTACTCAGTCCCGTCCCCTGTCCCTCTGTCTCGTGACCCCTGTCCCATAGGGTTGTTGTCCAGTTGTCCCAAAGCGAAAGCCCTCGCAATGACACTTCTCCAGCCAGTCACAGCTTACACTTCACCCAACTTCAAGCTCCAAGCTCCCATCTCTTTTTAGATGTTGTACCTCTCGCCAGCGGCAGCCATGACGACCACCGCGCCTACCCATATCCCCAATCCACGGGCGGCTAGTCACCAGCCCCACCCTTCGCCGTCGCTGTCGCCTTCGGCATTAGTGGACGCGCTGCCCCTGCCGCTGCCGCTGCGACCGCTCGGTTGCACATTGACAGCGCGTACTGCTATTCCCCTCGATTCGGAATCGTTGTGTGCCTTGCCGGTGCCGTTCCCCCTGGTGGTGAGAGGGATATCAAAGCCTGACGCAATGCTCTCTACATCTTTACCTCCGAGTCCACTCGTTCGATCGGTATCGGTTCCGGACTCGATTTGGGCCTCGGGCAAATCGATCCTCGAGCGAGAAGGGGAGAGAGGCGGCATCATACGCCCTGCCGAGATCCCCATTCCCTGCATCTTCGGTGAGCCAGCAATTCTATTGGCGTAGTAGCTCGTAGGAGTGACCGTGTTGCTTCGGTGATTTTGATTGGAATTGCCATTGTACCTCTCCCTCTTCATAGTAGATCGAAAGTCTTGTGGTGGCCTTGAGCTGGAGGATGACATTGACGTAGGTGTAGACGTGAGTCCTGATGAGGGTGAAGTCGGTGTAGGGGTGGTCCATGGGGTGATCATTCGTTGTAGGTTCGACCTGTTTGCATCCCTGGATCGTTAGCCTCACACCTAGCACGACACGGTCCGATGCCCGTATCTGGAGCAGAGGCCGACTCACAGATCAAGCTTTGGTCCGAACTGAGTCCATTCTTCACCGCCACTGACACCATGATCACCCACAGTGCGGTTTGTCTCCTGCACAGCGTTGTCACGCTCGCTCGTCTCCCCCGCAATGGATCGTTTCTCGTTTTCCTCTTCTTCACTTTCATTCCTGTTGCCGGAGATGTTCATGAAGCGTGAGCCAGTTGCACCGACATCACGGACGGAACCGCGGTAATGATCCCTCTGGTCCTGCTCCGGTACCGTTCCTCCTGCAGCGGCGCCGACCGTCCTCCAAAGCGTGCCCAAGAACCGTTTGCCACCTTCTACAACTTCAGGTCCAAGGTATCCCTCAGTCTGCGCCATGATTCCGCTAAGGACGGCCGCGCCCGTCGAGCTCAGCCCACCGGTAGGCAAGATCAAAGCGTTGGGAATTGCGATAGCTCCAGCGGCAGCGGTGGGCTCGTCGATTGTGGCTAGTGAGACAGAAGAAGCCGAGGAGGTCGAAGTGGAGATCATGCTTGCTGGTCTTGCTCTCCTCGAAGGCACGGGCGTATGGGTCTGACTGTGGGCATGAGCATGGCTGTGAGCCTGAGAGTGGGGATAGGAAGATCGACGGGTATCGGATGAGTTGGAGTTGGAGAGGGATGTCGGGGATAGCGCGGAACGAGAGACAATTGAGGTCCATCGTGATTTGAGGTTGTGAAGGGATGCCTCTTGCTGGCGGAGCTCTGCAAATTGAAGAATGACTCGAGGTTAGTAAGACGCCATGGGGGGCAAACGAATAATGGTGGCAAGGAATAAATGAAGTACGTTCAGTGACCCTAGTATGCCTTATGATAACGGAGACAGAGTGCGAGGTCCGGCCACTCACCTTGTTTCAGCTCGTTGACACGTCGTTCTCGCTGAGCGATTAGAGTGAGAAGGTCGGCGTGTCTAAAGATGGCGAAGGCTTGTCAGCGATTTGCTCTTCACGTTCGATCGAGAGGAAGCTTGTGGCGCCTTCCGATCGGCCCCTGGCGGGGATGGTGAAGTATTGCGAGCGGACGTGTCATCGAGAAACAGGGGCACGACGAGTAACGTGGTCTCACTCACTTTTCGGTCAAAGTCTGACCTCCAGCCTTGACTCGCACAGCGCCTTCGACACTATCACTATCCTCTTCATCACCTTCGCTGAATTCTCGCTCAGGCTCAGTGAGATCATATCCTTCCCCAAGGCCCATCCTGACCTCCCAATCATCTTCGTAGCTCCTTCTCTCGCCCGTACGGGGTGTATGTACGATCTGAGGCGGGGCAGGTGAATAGCTTATGCTCGCTCGTACGCCGATCCTCCGATCGGGTCTTCTGGCCGTAGAGTTAGAGTGGTGGCCTTCGCCTCCGCTTGCGTTGATACTGGCGGGAGTCGATGGTCTCATGGGGGAAGACGGGACGGGCAGAGGAGGAGAAGGCGCTGGGATCAGGGTGCTGTTTGAGCGATCAGACGACGATCGGTCAAGCTCAAGACTTGGCGATCTGAAGCTCCCGGGGTTTAGTGGATCCCCGACACTACTACTACTGCTACCGGTCCCGCCTGCGCAGAGTGATAATCGCTTCAATTTCCTTCCGCTGGGTGTGATCTCCAGATCGACATCGGGCAAAGTGGTACGTAAAGAAGGAGGGACGATCATGCTCCGCCTTCTTCGGTCCTTCTCCTCGGTTGTCAGGCTCTTGGATCTGAGCGTATAAGAAGCTGCAGTCGATGTCGACGGCGAGGAAGGTGGTGGTGGTAGATTGAGGGATGACATATTGAGAGGTTTCAACCCGCTTCTGACGGTTGGACCGGAAGCCACTGCAATCTTGCTGCTAGTGCTACTGGAGGTGGTAGTTATCTTTGAGCTCTGTGCAATGTGGGAATGCGATTGGAGTCTAGCGATGTTCGATGGCGCGCGGATATGCCTTTGTGAGTGTGAGTGCGTATGCGTATGCGTTGCTGAGCTAGACGAGTTGTTGTTAGGCGTGGAAGGGGGATTGGCGGGCGAAACGGAAACAGGGTAGGTCAAAGAGGCCGCAGGTGTGGGTGTGCGGTCGGTCTGCCTGCGACGGTGTTCTACCCTGGGCGAGAGAGGCAGAGGTAGAGGTGATCGGAGCGGAGTGGGCGGTGAAGTTGTTGACATTGTGTGTGTGGATGCGGGTGAGTGGGTGGGTGACGCTGAGCTAGGGGAATGCAAGGGGACGGGACAGAGAGACAGAATATACAGGACAGAAGGGATGAATTGAGGAGAGGTTGCTATGCTGAGATGGTTGCTATGCTATGCTATGCTATGCTATGCTATAAAAGAAGAAAGAGGTCAATGCGTCTAGTTGATGGTTGTATGGTTGTATGGTTGTATGGTTGTTGTGTACTCCTATGCAGGGTTTTGTTTTGGATCGGAATGCTACGGTACGCAGTGAAGGTACTACGCGAATGATTTTGTTGTTGATTTCTTGGAATAGGAATACAGCCAGGGTCCTGTTGGCGGCGACCTCCACTCATCTACTGAACTCATCGGACGGGTCAACGACAACGTAATTTCGGGAGAGGCTGGTCCAAACATACTTACACCAGTACTGTGTACATGCTGCAAGTCAATTGACGCTTGATATGTTATGTGTGGGATTGGGACAGAGAGCTCATACTCAGTGGGAAGTAGTCAGCTTATGCGCCGTTGGGCTGCTGCTAGGGGCGGGTGTGAGGTTCGAGGTGTTTGCATTCGGCGCTTAGTATAGGACCAGCCAGACCTTGCTGTACCCGAGGTACGACAGTACCGCCGGTACCGGTATTAGAGCTGGAATCGAAGGCGAGATGAAACGTAATGTTCTTAGTCGAACTAGTACTCGTGACGGCCGTCGTATCTGCACAAGCAAGGACAACTGTCCAGCTCAAATGCTGAATGATAACACCTACACCTGCAACTGAATCGGGAACACTGAAGCTTGCGGCGAGGGAGAGCGACGACGAACCCTTCAGTCGTTGCCTTGAACATATGATTGATTGTCTATTTGTTTGAGACGAATGCAGCCCCAGTAGCAATGTGGCGAATTGATTCATCCATCATACTGAATTAGGTAGACATGTTGTGATGTATTGTAGATGCTAATAGACAGATCGCAAAGCTCTGTGAAACGCTGTCGCACGAGCAAAGCTTCGGGTACTACTAGTACAGTAAACTTTCACTGCTAATTAGGGATTGTAAAGCAAATGGATTTCAAGTCAAGTCAAGGCCAGAAGACCAGGGCAAAAGACAGGAGAGTAGAGTTTATATACATACTCGTAAACTGCAACTGAATACGTATCTATATAAGATGACACCACACGAGCGCGCGCGAAGCGAGGCAGCGGGAAGCTGATTAAGCCTTCTCGCGTCGGTGAGACTCTTCCTCGTATTCTTCGGCACTGGCGATGATCGAAGGAGGCGTGGGAATCTTTTGGAAGAGGAAGTACTTCTTGAAGAAGTAGGGAAGCATGACCCTCGTCTCGTATCCGACATATTGAGAAGTAGGAACCGAGAATACCTCTGCAGCATAGGTGAAACGATTAAATATCAGCATTGATCACGAAGGAGGAGACACAGAGAGACGGCATGCACTCACGGTCAATTTCCTCAAGGGTGAGCTGCTTGGTCTCTCGCACAAAGAAGAAGATCATTGCCCAGGCGATAAGGTTGAGGCCAGCGTAGAAGCCAAAGGCGCCGGTGGAAGTCATGACGGTTCGCATTCGAGGGAAGGTGAGACTGAGGACACCGGCGAAAAAGTTGTTGATAAACACGACCCAGGCCATACCCTGTTCTCGCTGGATGACCGGGAAGACCTCGGCAGAGTACTGGAAAGCGACTGGGCCTTCACCCAACGAGTAGGCGATGGTGAACAGGTAGATGAAGAGCACGACAGGACCAATTCGACCACCTCGCGCACCAGTGGTCTTGAGCAGTGACAAACCGGCAGCGAGCAGGAAGACACACATGAACGGGAAGGTGATCAAACACAACTTTCGTCGACCGACGGTGTCAATCATGAACAAGGTTGGGATGGTGAAGACGACCTGGACGGCACCGTAACCCAGCGAGGCGTACAAAGCCTGAACATCGGTGTAGCCGACATCGGTGAAGATGGTCGAACTGTAGAAGGAGATAACTGGGGAAACGAGTCACAAACTATGGTCAGCTCCGCCCAGACGCAGGCGGTCTCGAAAAGTTGGATGCTCCCGACTCACTGTTGATACCACACATCTGCTGAGCAAGCATGACAGTAGAGGCACCGTAGTTGGCTCGCCTGATCCGGGGCACAGTGAAACAGTCCCTCAGTCGAGTGAAGTAATTGGAGCCCGCAGCAAGGTGCCTTTCCTCCTCGTAGATGACATGCGAGTAGTAGTAGTCTCGGGCGGAGATGATGGGGTGCGCTCGCAGCTTGAGGAAAGAGGCAAAAGCTTTATCGTATTTACCCTTCTTCATGAGCCATCGGGGTGACTCGGGAGTGAAGTAAATTCCGATCATAAGGACGAAAGCGGGGATGAACGCGGAACCGAGCTGAAGTCGCCAGGCGATGTCTCCGGTGTCCTTGACGATGACGTTGGCACAGAAACCGAGGAAGATACCTGATGATAGTGCGCTCTAGGTCAGTAAAGTGGGTCGCCGCAGGTTGTTCATGTTGTTGGTCTGATGATATCACTCACCAGCTACGACCCAAAGCTGCCAGAACATGACCAAAGCACCTCGGACTCGAGCGGGAGCAAGCTCGGCAGAGAAGATGGGCACAGTCGCGTTCTTGGCACCGATTCCGATACCCATGACGAATCGGACGGCGAAGAGCGCTTGCCATGATTGGGTGAAACCCGAGGCGATCGGGGTAGCAGTCAGACAGGCAGCCGTGAGGAAAATTTCACCTCGTCGTCCGAGGTAGTGGTTCAAGGGGTCAACAATGAAGGCACCGCTGCAGAACAGAACAGAACGATACTGAAGTCAGCCAGGTTCCCCATACAAGCAAAATCTCCAGTAGCTGGAAGAATTGAGAACTAGGATTTCGACTCACATGCATCCAGCGGTCAAGAAGATGATGGCGTTGATGGCACCGACGATCCATTCGTTCCTACCACCACCACCTTCCCTGATGGGGATACCGAAAGCTTCGGGGAAAGACAAGTTTGCACCGTTTGAACCGGTCTGATCCCAGCCTGATATGTACGTAAAAAGAAACATAATATACATGATGTCAGCCCCATCCACAATCCATTTGACAGAATACAGTGGCATCCATGCGGTACGTTGTTTCTCACTCACCTTGAGTAGCAGCGCCGACGGCACACAGGGAAATCGAGTACCAGAGCATGAAGGGCCCATGCCACTTGTGGTCCTTCTCATACTGAAGGGCATGTCGCTCGTCCTCGGTGAGCTCGGGGATACTGTCAAAGTTCTTGCTGTCCCGCGCGACGAGAGCCGCCCTTCCGAAGAGGTCAGAGTACTGAGCGAGATTGTTGTTGTTGGCAAAGGATTGAGCCTCTTCGATGACTTGGGCTCGAGGGAGACGCTACAATAAGACAAGAAGCACCAGTGCGATTGCGAGTCAGCTTCCTTGGAATCCCTCAAGCGTGACACGCAATATGGAGTAAACTAGGTCCGACAACTCGACTCGACTTGACTCGACTCACCTTGAGCGGGTTCTGAATGACGGTGGTCACTTGATTGGGATCGTGATGTTTGGTCGCACCGGCGGCGGAGACATCATCCTCGTTGGGCGGAGTGCCGGTGTACCCAGCATTGCTCCGCTCGACGTGCTGAACGGGATCAGCCTGCAGCTTCTCCTTGGTCTCCATGGTGGGAAGGGTGGATCTGTCTGGTTCGGTGTCTACACGGGGTGTTGGCCAACACAAGACGGATAACCGTTACTGTAGATTTGTATAAGCGAGATGATAGTTAGATAAACGATCGCTATAGAACGATTGATACTATTGTGCTAAATACCCGTGGGGCCGATGAGGGGAGGGGGGAGAAAGTTAACTCAGGATCTGGACACTCGGTGTCGAGGCTTTAAGTATGTAAGCGTTCCGGGGGGGAGAGAGGGGAGTAGTACTAGTGTCTGCTCGTCGCTCGTCGCTCAACATCACACGATCGGTTGAGGCTGAAAAGCCGCGGTCACTCGACCGACCACACTTGTCCATGTAGATACAGACAATACACACATCTCCATCTCAAGCCTGATGACGCATTTCACGCTAACGTTTCTTTAGACCGAATTCCCATCTCTCTGCTCTTCCTCCTCGATCCCTTTCGCTTTCGCTTTGGCTTACTCTCTCCTCCTTTCACTTTTTCATCCCCGAAACCAAAGCCCCTGGGTCCCCCTTGCTTCCCCTCCCTTTCCCCTAGATGTTGATTTTGATTGGATTTGATTTGATTTCTTTACGATCGAACCGGTCTCGTTACCTATGCATAGCTTTAGCTTAAACGAGGAGACGGACGGACGCATGGGTGCACATGATCCCAAGTTTCGATCTCGCTTGTTTGTTTGGCTGCGGCTGCGTAGTAAAACATTTGAGATTTGATATCTCTGCCGTGGGTCTCCCTAACCTCCTCCAGGCAGTCTTCCAATCTCCCCTCAACGCCCCGCCCCTCCCCGCCCCTCCTACAGTACAGTAATTGATACCAGGTACAGATGGAGCACACTAACTGTTACGGTATGTAATGTAGACATATACGCAATCCTCCACGCCCGCCGGTTAAAAGCCAAAAGGCCCAATTCAATACCGCATTGGCCGGGTCGCAAGAGCGGCATGAGAGCGTGAGAGCGTGAGAGCGGGAGACCATGAGAGCGGGAAAGAGCTAAGAAAGTGAAAAAAGCATGCATCAAAGCTGCACGGTTAATTGACAACGGTTATTCCCGGTCCGATACCGATATTTATTTAGAATCAATTCCTTGGCTCTCGTGCTCTTGTGTTCTTGTGTTTTTCTCCGGAAGGAATGGGAATTCTAGATTTGTTTGTGTTTGTTTGCGATTCATCCCTTTCCCCTTTCCCCCTCCCTCCCTTTTCTCACAGCGCCTCCTTGTCATCGTTGTCCGTTGTCCGAATCGGCATCAGATTCAGGCCAAAAGAAAAAGACGCTAACAAAAGTAGGACGAGAACCTACATACTACTGTCACGTGAGAACATACCGTACATGGACTGCGCGCGCGCCATCGCAGCCAACGCACGACCATTTCTGACCGAACCTCATGGCGACCTGATAATCATGTAATGTAGGATGCGTTGTGTAGGGTGTTAGAACGGGGACACGAAAACCGAAGTAGGGCACAAGGGAAGGCTTATGGAGGGGAAGGGGTTAAGCATCAATCTCGCGCGGAGGCGCAGATGCGCAGACGTCGCGGCACCAGTTCATCCCGGCGGCCCCACTACAATCCAAGTAAAGAACCCTTGGCAAAATACAAATACGTTTCGGAACAGGACATGCCATGGGATGCTCGAGGGCACAAACTCACCAATCAGACTGCGCGAAATGTCGAACTGCGATGTCGTCCATCTCTTGGCAGGGCCCCCAATGACCACGATCATGGATTGGAAATCGATCAATCGCCAATCCAATCAATGATGAATGACCAAAGAATACAGATTGATGTTTTTTCTTCTATTCATGAACGCCCAGACTTTCAGAACAAAGGACAACTTGGGAAAGGGGAAAGGGACCCCTCCACTTCCTGATTCCTCAGGTCCCTTGGTCCCTTGAACGAGCAAAGGTGTCGTCGGCGTGAGCGAAGAAGCATACGAAGCAACTTTTTGGGTGCAAAGCCCAGACAGACAAGACAGAAAGGTACGCGAGAAGATCCGATGTCGCCTTTAGAAAATTGGGCGAACCGCCGGATCACACAAAGCGGAGAAGAGAGACCCGACTTATCGCTCGGTCCAGACTGCAGTATTGCGAAACGAGTGCTGACGACCTGTCCGAATCGCTGGGCAGACGCTGCAGCGTATGTGTATACACGTCCCCTCCGCAGAGTAGTGTAACAGTACTTGGCTTGATTTTGGCGACGATCAAAAGCACTCTAGTCTGTTCAATCAATCATTCAGGACCCGGCAAAGTCCAACGCACATTATCCGATGCCATAACGGCCGTACACCGTTCCCATGCCACGATGCCAGTGTAGAATTCAAATGTGGAAGCAGAAGTGTACGGGTAGCATACCATGCTTTGGCAGGCAGGTAAAGTTGCTTGTAGGCTGAAGATGGATAACTGCGAGAAAGTCGAAGAGCTACGAGTGCCTGACGGCTCGACTGGCTTTCATCAGCCTGCTCCAAGTGGACGCGATTTCTCCTCTGTCTCGTATGTGTCATCCCACAGTCATGTGAGAGTCGCAGCGCGATCAAGCAGGAAGGACACTCGCGCGAACGATCTCACTAACTTAGCTACTTCATGCAGCAAAGTTTATCAAAGCCTTAGTTCCGATCACATCAACTATGTTTTCAGTTAGCCAAGAAAACTCGCTCGCCTCGGTCATGGATATGTAACTAACCGCATCCGCTCCAGTATTACCCCTCATCCCTTGGCCTGCTGTTTGCTCCAGCGCATATCCCCCCGTGGAGACCGAGAGACCGAAGCTTCGGCACCACAATTCCCGCGAAGATCATCTGATCAAGCTAAGCTAGCTAGCGCGCCAAGGTATTCACCAAATACACACCCGTCGGTCTTTCGTCTCCGAACCGCCCAGAGTATGTATGGGTCATGGGACCAGTCAGAACCACATCTATTCATCCTGTCTATATGCATGTCTCGCATGTTTCGTGATGATCTCCCAGGATTATGGTTATATAACTCCACCTGATCCTACCGTGGGTCTAATGATCATGGAATGTCAGCTGACCAGGCCTCTCGCATCTGCAATCGACTCGCGTCATTACTCCATGTCGGTCTTGCAAGATGAAGCAAAGCTTGATCATACTCGACCTGCTCGAGATCGTCTCCTCAACCCCCAACTCAATGGATCTTATCGATCGAGCACTGAGTCCTGCGATGAACATGTACGAACAGCACTGATCTCTACGATGACAATCTCGCCAACGAACCGAGCGGTGTCCTGCCTGGCACACACACACACTCTCTGAACTTTTCTCTTTCTTCGGACTGATCAGGACATCTGCAGTCGCAGTCGTAATGAGGGCTGGTTTCCTGAAGTGTGTGCATTCAATGTACACCTATGTTGGCCGCTGCGCGGTATCTGAGTGATGAATGTATGGATTACTGATTACTATACTATACAACTAATACATTTGTGCGCCCTAGATACAGCTGGTGTGCATTACCATGATGTGCGACTCGGACGTTGAGTTCCTGTTTACAGCTTTGCCTTCCTGATCCGTCCCCCGACCATCTGTCTCCTCGTCTCTCTCTTACCTAGCACTTCACCGACTTGCAGTCCACCAGCGCCGGTACCTCCCCTTCCACCTTTCCCAAACGCGGCTGAACTACCTGCACGACCGCTACTGCTACCACTACCGCCGCCTCCGCCAGTACCAACACCGCTACCGTCCCCTAAACCGAAGACGACGACTCGACCCGCTCGCCCTGCCCTGCCTGCTCGTCCTGCGCGATGAACGAAATCCAGTACGTCCCGAGGTGGGTCAAGCAGGAACACCGATGATACCGATGGTACAAAGTCTAAGCCTCGAGATAGAAGTGAAGTCGTGACTAAGATCCGAGTTCCACTTGCCGCTGCCGCTGATGCTGCAGCGGGCTGTACTTTCGGTTGAGTCGGCGACTGTGATGCTTTTCTTGCTCCTTCCACCGCAGTGATATCCGCAGATGTCTGTTCAATCGCTCCATCATCACCTGAAATAATCGATGACCGTGTCCCCTCATCTTCATCCTGGTCTTGCTCGAACCGCCTCTTTCGTTGCGGCAAAGTCGGTCTCAGCAAGAACTGGTCCAATGCTCCGTTCCTTCCTCTCATCCTGTGCTCGCCCTCGCCCGTCCAGGCGAGACATGGTAGACCTTTACTCTCCAGCGTCTTGGACAGCTGCTCCACTTTCCTGTCAGAGTTGGCAAAGATCACAATCTTGCTCTTCTCCTTGCTAGCTCCCGTTTGCACATTCGCTACATCGTCGGATGGCGACGACGCAGCAGCAGTAAAGTGAGACTTGGCTTTTATAGCGTCGTCTGCGAACACCCGTCTCACTTCGTGCGCGACGTCTGCGAGCCGATTGCCGGACCTCGAGGGCGGTACGAATCGAGTCTCGAGCTTCGGAGGAAGCTTGTGCAGTCCAGGTGAGAGCAGATGCGTGAATCGCCGAAGCGACGAGAAGATCGGATGCGACGAGAGGAGGTTGAGCAGTGATGGCGGAAGAGTGGCCGTGCATAGGATGAGGTTGATACGGTCAAGCGGTAGAGCCGATAAAATCGACAGCGTCTCTTCTTGGAAATCGCCGCCTGGTAAACGACATGTATAGTCAGTATGAGTCCAAGCCTATCTTACTTCTTCAACGCCAGTCGTTATAGCGCGATCACTCACCCAGCAATACGTCTGCCTCGTCGATGACCAGCCACTCGACGTTGTCTCCTCGCACCAGACCTTCTTTGATCTCCTTCTTCCATAGCCCTTCCCCGATATCCTCTACCTCCTCTGGCTCGTTGTTCTCCCCTTCGCGATTCTTCTTGATGCCCATCATTCTCCTAACACTTCCTACCGTTCCAAGCAGAACATCGACTTCTCCCCTTCTCGAGCCGACTCCGCCAGCAGCAGTGTTACTTAGTCCGAGTACGCTGAGCTTGGTGGTGTGCGTGAGCGATTTCGCGAAACGGGTCGATTGTCTGGTCAGTTCGTGTGTAGGCGAGAGGACGATCGAGCGCGGGTGTAAAGCTTTCTCATCGTGGCTTGAAAGGGCAGGATCAGACGGTCCTGAGTCGGTCGCTTTCAGCTTGTGGAACAGTGGGACCAGGTACGATATCGTCTTGCCGCTTCCCGTCTCTGCTCCAAGAATTGTACGCTCCACTCGAGTCTCCAAAGACGAAGAGCGTGTACCACTTCCACTGGTACTACTAATTTTGTCCGGTGTAGGGGACGACAAGAAATGCTCGAAAGATAATGTCTGGATAGGCGTCGTCGCCCCCTCATCTCCGTAGTGATTTGTGAGCGCCTCCATAAGACCAGGCGTAAGAGCGAATGTTGAGAAAGGTTTCGGCTGAGCTTTGAGCGGGTCTGATAGCGTTGGAGGAGAGGAGTACGTTGGGGGTTGGAATGGCTGAGAATGGGGGAACTTTGGTGAAGGTGTATGAGACACTCCGCTGGGTTTGGCTCGAGCTTCTGTTTCGGAATCTCTCAGTTTGAATGTTTGACGAGAGCCTCTTGAGCGAGGGCTTGCGGGGGCATATTCGTCGAAAGAAGCTAGTCTCCTTGAGGACGTAGGTGCGATCCTGCCCTTGTTCGACCGTCCGCTGTTGTATGCAGGCGCTCCCGGTGGACCTCGCTGTCCGAAACCATATTGCGAAGGAGACCTACCACCTCGTGCATCTACGCGCTGATGGCCCCTCTGATCTTCCGCAGAGCGAGGACTGAATGGTCTACTCGAGTCGGCAGCATACGTCCCCTTTGGTGGTCTCCCTGGCTGGGCCGTCCTTGGTCCTCCGGCGTTGAAAGTGGAAGTGATGTGAAGCGCTCGAGAGAGGATCGAGCGGAGGGGAGGAGTGGTGAGCGCTATGCTCGATACCCGTGAGCTAGCTCGGAGGTGCAGCATCTTCGGAGATGATATGTGGGAGTGACAAGCGCCTTGTTCTTGACTATTTGTACCGATGGACCGAAGATTCAAAGCACTGGCAAGCGCTTTTTGAGGATGATACTCTAGGTAAACCGCATCCGTGAAGTGTCGATCATGCTTGCTTTGCACTTTTGAGGCTCAAAGCTAGCAAGATGCGACGTGCGAAGGACTGCTGATCCGACGGAAGCAAACCCCAGCTGTACGCGCGACGAGTCACGTGACTCTGATCCAAGTAATTCAAATTTGGTCCCGTCGAAACCGCTCGAGCTGAGCTGCTCGACGCCGACCAAATTTCTACAGGACTACAAAGTGGAGAAATTGCATCTGTCTCTTCCTTTCTTATTTCTTCTTCTTCGTCTCTTACACAAATTCATAGTGCAGCTCCAACGTGTCCGATGTTTCTTTCTTAGGTGAGTACAAATGCCACCTGCTCCTTCCATTCTTCCACTCTTGCAGTCCTCCCTCCTACACACACACCCACACTTACGATAAATGAAGAGCGGCAAAATTGCCCCATTGGCACCTCTTGACCCAGGGTCCGTCCTACCGTCTTCATTCTACACGTAGATGAGGCAATAGCGTAGCGATGGGCCACTGCTCTCAACGGACTATCTGATACATCCAATCACCAAATAATCAAACACCTTCTAGCTATCTAGCTCATCGATCTTGCATCGTGATCTTTTTGTCAAGAGAAAAGTCACATGTGCTGTGCTGTGCTGTGCCAAATTTGAGAAGAAAGGAAGCTGATTCGGTATCTCTCGTGATATTCGCTATCTCTCCCACTATAGTACCGACTCCTCATCTTCAGAGCTGTGATCATTCCGAATACTTTGTCTGTATCATGCATCAATTGCCAATGCATACCTATCATCCATCCATTCATGGCTCACTAATCACGCAATCTAGCAAGCACGCAAATGTTCATTCCGTTCGATCCATTCCCTTCACGCACAAGCTCACTCGGTGCACTCGCTCATCCCCGCTTCTCTAATTGACAACAATCCTTTTATTTTGCTTTTGCTCCTGCTTCTGTTTTTCTTCTTTTAGCTGAAGAACCTATGCTACAGTCTCGACTTTCCATGCTGCCTTCTCCAGCCAAGGCCAGTCCAGACTCGATCCACACTCTCTTCTCTTCCATTCGCGTCATGCGTCATTTCACTTTCTATTCAAACGCTCTGACGTTGTCAAAGTCCTTCCTTTCATTTCGAGGGAGATCCAAGAATGAAAGGACGGGTCGACTTGTCGACTTTTCCATACCCCGACAACCGCTCGTCCTTTCGAGTCGATTCTGTGCGTCAGCTATTAGCTATTTGCCTCGCACGGCTACAGGCAGAGTTGACGCTCTCGATGAGGAGCTTGTGCAAGCTGATTTGCCTGCTCCGATCAGGATCGGAGTGCGATAAGAGCTGACTTTCTGCTCGACTCAGCACTTAGCGGGCAAACTAAACCAACCTGTCTGACTTATAACTTGCTGTCGTCGAAAACAGCTTTACGGCTTTTAACCCCTTGTGGATGTGTTCTGATAGTCCTCCCTCTATCCAGTTTCATATCCCCTTCATCAGCGTTTGCGAAGGAAAAGCGACTTGACTTCATTATCCCCACCACACTGCACTGCTACCGAAGTGACTTTCTGCCACTGCTACGAGTACCAAATTGACTACGCGCTCTCAGCATTTTCCTCTCTTGCCTGCTTTGATCTTCTGGTAGACTCAAACGAAAGACCGTTTGCCACCCCAATCTGTGTTCTTCCTTCCGCCATCGAAGACTTGTACTCCGTTCAATCTCCTCTTCAATCTTAATCCATCTCCGGCCTCAGCACAAATAACCAGCCGGTTCCCTTTGCTTTCCCTTTTGTATCTCAGCGAATTCAGCTCCGACTCGCTTCATCTCTACTGTCTCAGACGGCCGAGAACGTTGCTATTCCCTTGTCGTCGGGTCAGAAGACACCACTGCCGCCCTCGTTCGGCTCTGACCTGAACAACAAGGACCGAAGACAGATACAGACGACACGATGCACCGTCATTTCTCGGATACAGCGTATACGCCTCTCAAGCCCTCGCGCCTGAACCCCAACCCGGCTCTCAACCCCCATCCTAACCTCAATCTCAATCTACAACTCCCCTTGGCTCCTGGTTCCGGCGGCGGTACCGGTCTAGGTGTCGGTGCCATGACCGGAATCAGCGTTAGTCCCAACCCTAATCCTAACAGCGTGTTGGCAATGAGGCCCTCTAGAGGTCTGCCGGTCGGTCTCATGCAACGAGGTACAGTCAGCATGCCCACTTCGCCCGTCCTGAAGAGCATGCGGATAGACGTCGACGTCGACGTTGACGTGAACGTTCCCGGGCTCAACGGGGACATGGATTTCCTCGATACGCCTCATCCGCCGGCGTTGAGTATATCTCCTACTACGCCTGCCACCGCCGCAGATCCGTTTGGTTTGGCAACCAGTGCCGCTTCGCCGGGAATGGGGTTTCCTGGACGTGTTCCATTTTGGGATGCGGTGAGTGGACGCGTCTCACACACACGCACACCATCATGATCTATGCAAAGATTCATACTACATGTATGACGGATCGTTGGCAAGTCTTCGAGGTGTACATGTGATATCCTCACCCTCCCGCTATGCTGAGGTTCAACGTCATCCTTTGGTCTCTTTGCTGATGGTCCCCGTATCCATGGCTGTCGTTGCCCTTGACTTGACTTGAAACGACCCGGCCAACCTCAGACCGCTCAGGCTTTCTACAACCCGCCGTCACAGAATGGGATGGATGCGCTACACAGTGCGCTACCACCTGCCCATGTAAGTGTAACTCCACACTTTCATTCCGACGACGCCGGCTACCGTTCGATCTCATCTCGCTTGCCGTCCGTCTCCTGTTAAAATCAAGTCACCTGTCCGTCCGATCTTATAGTCTGGCTGGATTTCATGCTCCATCGACTGACACTGCCGAGTGTGCTTATCGCTTACTATGTTTACTGACTGCGCTGTTTTGCTTCTTACTCACCAACCACCTCTCACCTTCCATAAACGAAATTCGACTGTTTGTCGCAATCCACACAGGCCTCGCCTTTCGACATCTCTCCGCCACTCGATACAGCTCCTCCAGGTCCTCATGCTCCCCACTGGTTCGGTTCTCCTCCATCAGCTAACGCACTCATGAACCACCACAAAGCATATGAGCCGGCACAGGGGCAGACTGCAGGTGGAAGTTCCGGCCACGAAGATACTAGGTCAAACTTTGGTGGGTTCGTCTCTCCTTTCGACCTCAGTCCGATCAAACCAGGTACCCAATCCACGAAGCCCGAGAAGACCATCGAGCAAACGGGCGGCAATCTACTTGACGATGCCTACGATCGTGAGGCACCGGATATGGATCTTGACCCTATCCAGGACGAGGGGCAACAAAATGCCGTGAGAGGTGGTTTTGGTACGAATGCTCAAGATATTGAGATGGGTACGGACATGGACATAGGTATGGGTATGGGCCTTGGGCCTGGTGGCAGGCGCAAGAGGATTCAAGTGAGGATCGCGTGTACGCATTGTCAGAAAGCCTGCAAGAAGTGTTCCAATACGAGGTACGCGGGCAGTTCAGCACAGCATCCATCCGTATCTGAACATCAAATCAGGTCAGACTCTTTACCGGTCCAGCGTGACACACGATTTCCTCAGGCCTGTAAGGTAGGGGTGCAGAGCGCAAATGTACAGTAGGCAAAGCTGACACCTCTTGACCTCACACTCTGTGCATGGCTTACCAACTCACCGGAACCTTCTCTCTATTCTGTGTTGCTCGTGCTTTCTCTTGCAGACCGTGCGAACGATGCGTCAAGTACGGACTACCAGACTGCGTGGACTCGAGTCGCAAGCCACGCAAAACAGGCATCAAGCGGTGAGTCAGCTTCAGTGGCGGCGTTAGCGTCACCGTCGTTCTCGATGGGCCTCGGTCTGTGTATCTGGATCTGGCTCCTTCACGCCTGCTACAGCAGTTCTGCCCAATTTATCTCGAAGGAAAAGCATCAACATATCCCGTGTTCAGTCACTGTACAGTATTCCATGAGATCTTACTGACCGCCTGTTACCGCATCTCATCGAATTACATAGCGGACCGTACAAGCGAAGATCGTCGCGCTACGAGCATCCAGTCCCTTCTGCTTCTGCTTCCTCCCCAGCTGCAGCCGGTCCTACCTACGCTTCGTCGCATCTACCGCCGCCGCCACCGCCAAATACAACTCAGTCGTCGTTCAGTAACACCGCCTCAAATGTGGTGCACCGAGGTCCTAACGCGGATTCGTTCACGAGTGCTCAGCATACTCAGGTCCAAGCTCAAGCTCATGCTCATGCTTCGTCCCATCGTCATTTGGATCTTCACGCTCATGCTCACCACCAGCACCAGCATCAAGTCAATACTCACCACACTCGTGCGAGCATACCTCATACCCACATGTCTGGACTGAAAACCCACCTCAAAGCTCAGACTCAGACCACAGGCGCTCCTACTCACGCTTACACTCACGCTCACGCTAGTATGCCTCGACATGGGAAGATCATCGGCCCGGAACGAAGAAGGTCAAGTACTACTGCTCGAGGCAAAGATTCCTTCTACGGCAGTGCACATGGCAACGGCAACTGCAGCGCTCGATCTCAAAACAGATCCTCTTCTGTGACTACCATCAATGAGGATCTCAGTAATTCCATCTTACATTACCATGACCATGATAGCACTTCTGACCAACCGATGGCCCATGCACATCAAATAGATTCGTATCCCCCTTTCCCACGCCAACAAGCCACAGGCATCAACAATACAACAATCTCGGAAGAAGATCCATTGACTGCGTCTTTATCGTTGCTCTCGCAAGATCAGAGCAAGCAGGACGAAAGTGTCTTCTTACCCCCACCTCATCCCAGTGCAGAAAGTACTCGTGCGAGTAATCCAAACAGCAATGGAGGGATGCGGGCTCAGCAAGCCAATATGACGGAGTCGGAGTCGATGTTATTATCGGATCCTCAATCAGTCTTGGCGCAGGCTCTGTCGAATGCACTCTCTGCGCCTCAGACAACGTGGATCAACGGCCAACGTCAGCCGATCCCATTGACTTCTCCCCCTGGCACAGGGGTTGACAATTCTATCCCCGGTCCTCTTCATCACCAGCAGCAGCAGCCACAGAGCGGTAGCGCTGGGCTCGGGGCCGATGCACGTGGGTTGAATATGCCACAGCAACCACCACAACATCGTCAGCGTCAGCAACATCATCGACCGAGTCCGCTGTACCCTCGAACACCTGTAGGGAGATTCCCCTTCTCCCTTGGCGGAGGCGTGGGTGATCCTTTCTCGAGAGCTGTGAGCCCTATCAAAGGTATATCATCTACATCTACATCTAAATCTACTACTACAATGAAGTCCTTCCCTCAGATGGCTGCTCCTGGTGCCGGTGCTGGTTCTGGGTCTGGGTCCGGTCGCGGTGTTAATTTCGACTTCGATGATGCGAACGGCATTGCAAATTCCACCTTTGGTGGAGTAGCACAAGGTGACGGTGCCGGTGTCGCCGGTACTACCGGGCCAGGCAACTCTTTCTGGAATGGCAATACAACTAAGTTAGCTGGAGTGGCGGAGGAACATGAGCCCGTCTCACCTGCCATGAGCCCGGTCCCGGTCCCGGTCCCGGTCGGAACAGCAACAGCAATTGCAGATGCAGATGCAAGCGCAGGCGCAGCCACGGTCGGCAAATCTAATGGTGCGAATATCGGGAAGATCAGCGGATTCGGGGATGGTCCCAATATTAACACCTCGATTGTGACTGGCTCCGCTGATACCCAAGCCGCAGGTGCTACTTTCGCAGCAGCTACTCGACCCAATCCCGAGTCAAGCTCAAGTCCAAGCTCTAGCTCGAATCCGACCGTCTTCTCCTCACTCCCATTCCCATTCCCACGACCTCCCAAGATCAGAAAACCTTCCCTGCGCACACTCATTTCGTCGTCCTCGTCGACCAATACCTCTCGCGCACCATCACCATCTCCTATCTCCGTCCCCGGCGGTGATCCTACCCCTGCTATGCGCGGAGACAACGTTGCCCACCTTCAGTCCCAACTCTGTGCCAATTCCAAGCCTATTCCAGTGCCAATACCGATGCAGCTGCAGATGACCTCTTCGTCTTCTTCTTCTCCTGCATCTGGAGCTGGACATGATCAGAACACAATGACAGAATCAGGCGCGACGGTATTGGGGTTGGCCACACCCGCCAAATACCCGCCACCACGAAGCATCCCGTCCAGCGTCAACAACGCCAACGCCAACTCTGATGCTAGCGCTGATCCGTTCGGCCTGGGTCTAAGTATGGGTTCAGGCCCGACCTTGGACCTCAGCTTGGCCAATATACACGTACATGGTCTGCGCCAAGAAAGCAACCTCCATCGCGATGCCATACACGGGCCAGGCGATCAAAGTCCGACGCTCTTCTCGGGTCCCATGAGCCTGGATGATTAGATGAGCCTTCATTCAGGCTTGGTGTGCCGCAGTCAGACGACTGGACTGTACAATCGTACTTTGTGGATTGCCATCGTCCATGTAATCTAGTGATGGACAGATTTCCGGAATCCAGGATGTTACAATGATAGATTAGTGTATACACCAAACGATTTTTCCCGTTTTCAGTAGGTTGTAGAGATTGGTCGTGATATAGTAGCTAGAGTCAAGAGTCAAATGCCGCACGTAATGTAGATAGTACATAGCTTTCCTGCTTAGTTCGGTCCAAGTCCTTTGTCGATGGTTAGTAGGTAATTTAGTCATACTATGACAGGCATGGCAGAACTTCATTGTGGATGTTTGTGCCGTTACCCCATCCCATCCCAGGTCCAGAAGCGCCGAACACTCCCATTCAGTCATAGACATGCTTCGCTTCGCTTCGCTTCGGTCGTCATATGCAATACATCTATCCATATTGTTGCCAGACAAGAGAATACCCCGTCCATCTCTCATCCGAGAGACGCCTTGAATTAAGCAGGTTCTCTCGCCGATACCAAAAATGCGATAGAAGGCCGATCAATCTACCAGTTGTAGTTAGTTACTAGTGACCGATCGATCATTCTCCCAACCAAGCCCCAATCCTAAGCCCCCATAAGGAAGAAACTGAATGGAACAGCTGCGTTTATCGGGAGACGATACCGTCGAATCGCTGCTTGAACCAGGCGACGGTGCTAGAAGGGGTGAAGAAAAAATGGAGTAACGTTAATTAGCGACTTGTCCTTGACGATGTTTTCCGTCCCTCTGTCCACCTCAGCATCGGAAATCCTGTCCGATTCACGCCAAGCATTCTTCCCGTCCCCGCTTGGAGCCGTACTCTCGCCCTTTAGACCGGTCTACAACACTCACTGCTCGGGTCGGACCTTGTGCTGAGATCCGATTCGGCCAACAGCGTGCTTTCGCTTGGCGACTCGCATACCGGGTCGGCCCATGACAACGAAGCTGTACAGAAAAAGCAAGGTACAAAGAGTGAGGATCAGCAATCGGCATAAGAAATTAATAGGGCATACAGGTGAACTTGGTCTCCGTGCCGACAGAACCTTGAGGCGTCCGAAGCATACCAGGGAACCCAATTGAAAAGACGCCACTCACAAGTCCATACCGAAGATACCGATTCCGGGGTCGTACTTGATACCCAGGTCAATGTGCTCCTCGATACCGAAGCCGAAGTTTCCGGTCTCGGAGAAGTTCCTAGATGTAGAAACAATGGGGAAGTAAGGTATCAGCTTCAAACTCGCGTTTTCCCGCTTTTATGCAGGAAGTGGTCCATTGGTAACCGCTCCGAAGCCTTGCACTCCCGTTTCCCCGTCGCCTATCTCCAGCCCTGTTGATTCGCAGATGAAATTTGTGCGAGCGGTCTTCCTCCGCCCAGCTAGCCCTGCTTCACTGTTGTCCTCTCTAGTATATCCTCACGGCATCCCAGACCAGCTTGCCCTCAACACGACAACACATCTCCCCTCAGATTAGGATGCGCAGATTCCCACTCACCTCTTCCTCAACTCGTACTCCTTGACCTTGAGCGCTCGCTCAAGAACTTCCTCAGCCTTGGGACCTCGGATGGTAACGTGGACGGCGATCTTCTCGTTCCTTCGGATCTGGAAAGATCGGATGGTGTATCGGGCCTTGGAGGTGACGGGGGTCTGACCGGTCAACTGCTCGAGCACCTTGGCGGCTCGGGTAAGCCTGTCACCCGACTCTCCGACGGAGATGTCTGCGGGCGAAAATGAGATTAAACGGATTCGCAATAGCGATAGCGATAGCGATCAGGTGTAAAAAGTATAGGCGGATTCATTGCGATGACAAGGCGGGTGAATTTCCGATTATAGGTTGAAGGTTAAGTGGGTGATTTTCGACACGGATAGTATTCGGAGAGCGATCATGATGCGATAAATACAGAACAATAGCATGTCGGGAAGAGATCGAATTGGGTAGCGGAGAAAGAGAGGGAATCGAAACAGCTATCAGCATTCCGTTCCCAAGCCATGCCTTGCATACGCGTTATTCCCTCCTCTGATCTCTTCACATCTAGATCACCGACACAACACGACACTCACTGATGACGAGCTTTTCGATTCGGAGCTCCTTCATGGGGTTGATGGCGGCGGTCTTTTCGGCCTATTGTGGTTCGATGATCATTTCGGGGTCAGCTCCATTATGTCTCCAGTTCCACTCCTTGCGTTTCTTGCGCTTCTCTTCCCGGACAGGCCGTCGATGTCACTTCTTTTCCCGCAAGGCTTCTTCCCCACGAGTGAACGGACGCTTTCGTCCCATCCTGCTTCACCCGTTGTCCTGCCCTTATTGTCCATAAATTCATCGGCAGCCCCCTCCCTGCCTTCCAGCATGTCCCCGTCCATTTCCACTTCTTTCGAAGCCCTCCTCAGCGCCTCTTCGCATTACGCCCAATCCTCCCCCATCCTAATACGTTTCCTCATAGTGTCTCCTCATATCCGTTCCTTCCACATCTCCTTCTGGACCAGTCGAATCGATGTAGACGACGACGAGCAGCGCGAACGTACCATTTTGAAGATCTAGATGTACAGAGTGGTTCGCGAGTAAGCAGATTGTCCAGCTTGAAAACGATGATCAAGAATGTATGTATGTCTCGTCACTCACGTATTACTTGATGGTTGAGGAGAAGAGGGTAGGTCGTCGGTACGGTGTGATTTTGGGTGTATTTTGACGTTTCTGCTGACTGACTGACTCTACCTGAGGCCGAAGCGGTGTGGTGTGAGTGTGGGTGTACGCTAGGGTGCAAGCAAGCAGCGAGAGCAGGAGAGCAGGAGAGCAGGAGGAGGAGCCGAGGAAGGGAGCCACCGTAGTATTGCTGTTACTGCTGATCCTGCGCAGAGTAAGGGGGAATAGCAGTATGGTGGAATGGTATGTATTACCATGCGACTGGCGACTTGCGTCCTGAAGCTTTTCAACATATTTGATCCCGCCGATGCCTGACCACTGCCTCATGCAGCAGGTGGCGTCGTCCTTCTTTCGGACATAAGACTTGTCAACTGATCCAGCAGTCTTAAATCCGACAATCGCGATTCTGTAGAAACAGCGGAGCGATGCTTTCAACCCTATCAACTCGTCGACATCATGATGTTGGTGCATATGCCCTTAGGATCAGATCGTAGGAACGATGCATATGGCAGTAATACCAATGTTCAAACATTACTCATACAACAATACTCGATCTCATGTATGGGAAACACATTCGTCTCAATGTCTATATGTAGAGGTCCTCTGCTATCTGCACTCTGTTGTCTTCCAAAATGAAGCGCCATCTTTCGGCGCGACTCGATAACTTATAACTCCTCAGAGGTCGCTGGGCGTCTACTCATCATGCATGGTGTTGACGACGAGGACATGATGAAGAAGCGGCCTCTGCCGACAGTAGAGGGCTTAATGAGTTAGGATGTGGCTAGTCTGCTTATCTTCAGCCACGTGTCGGGATGATTGTGCCTGATGGACGGGGTCCATGACGCGACAAGGTTCACAGCTCGAGCAAGCGAGACATCATGCTCAGCAACGATTGACAAGCAACAATCAACGTGTATACCGCGACCTGAGGTGCGTGGGGACCAGTTTGACCACGGCCTGCTTCAACTTCTCAACTCATCCTACTGGTCATCCTCCTGAATTCGCTCCGCGCCGGCATCCCAGCACGTGAACATCGCAGGACGTGCCATTCGCGTATCATCTCCAGAACACTCTCCACTCGGCGACCTTCTCACACCTCCTAGACTCGGCATCCAACATGGCGGCCGCGGCCCGCATGACAGAGGTCGTATACCTCAACGATCGTCGATACCCCGGCCCGAGCTATCACCCGGCTTCAGACGACATAACGGGCTTGCCAACCCAGGAAGAGCTCGACGCGTACCCTCGGATGTTCACATGGGGCGAGCTCAAGCAGACCATCAGTGAGTTGAGGTTCTGACTGATCGTATTCTCTCGACCTGCCCTGTGGGTAGGTAAGATACCTGCTGAACAGAAACAGGGCTGACGATGCTCTCCCTTTCACCTCTGTGGCCTTCTACCGTCTACTCCGTGGTGGTACTCATCGTAGTCGATGGGCGACTGGAGAATCTCATGCGGAACAAGGAGATGCAGGCGAGGTATAATAGCTGGACCAAGGGGATCAAAGAACGTTTTGGCTCGACAGGTGAGTGAGCGGGCAGTCTGTAAATCTTTCAGGCTTCATCGGCAGCATTCGTGATTGGCTCAAGGAGAGATGTACATATGCCGAAAGATGTCAAGCCCATCTTTTCTTTTTTTTGGCGAGATGGGGCTAACAACCGACACGCACAATCCTCTTTTCGTCGGTTCTCAACATCAACAAACAGAGAAATACCTCACGCAAAGCAGACTGCCATTCCCGCGCGCCGGTTCCAGCTCCGGCTCCAGCTCTACATCACGTGCGGAACCGACATACGATCCAAAAACGCTCGACGGCGGGCCTTCTTCCCCGAAAGCGCTCTCTCATACCTTACCGGATGGAACCTCAGAGACTAGCACCCGATCTGGTCAAGCACCTCGACCTGGGCTGGATTACCTGAGATATGATGCCGAAGCGGGTTTCGATGAAAGCAAGTACGCGGTATTGAACAATGATTGGCCATATAATATTCCCCAAGGGGTCAGGCACTTCTGCGTCTGGTCAAGGGTGAGTAAACTTATTGCCACCATTTGAGGCGACGTATATCGATTGCCGCCATTGCGCTCATCTCCTCTCACCTCGCAGTGAATCTGTGCTCTTCGGTTCGCATACGTGAGCTGAAATGTCAATCCGCATTCTATGTTCCAGGTACCAATCGCCCACCCGTCCCTGGTGGATGACGACCCCGCCGCATGGGCCAAGATCGAAGAAGAAGGTCTGGGCGGATTCACAGGGATCTTACCGATCTCCACACCGCTACGACCGGTGGTCGATCCATCATGTTTACCTTCTATCCCTACCCAAGCTTCGGCTCTCGCTCTGGCGTCGTCGGGTACAGCCACCTCCACCACAACGAGCACCGAGAACACCAATGGCAGCACAGACAATGCTCAAGGCCAGACAGGCTACATGCGGCACCCGCTGGGATGGGGCGCCGCCACCTTGGCCGAGTTCGGCGAAGAAGACTGGTACGCCGTCGATCTGAAGTTCGGCGGACCGGAACTTCAGAAATGGGCAAACAGGCAGTACGAAGCTAAAGGCGGTCAGGAAGTCGGTAAGATGGTCAAGGGCCTTTGGGATGAGCGAGGGTGGGAGTGCCTGTGGTTTGTGAATCCGCCTGTGAGTTGGGCGGAGTGGCTCAGCTTTTACCATCTCCATCACTCGTACATCACATTCTCACCTGGAGTGGCAGCTCCCTCACTTCCTTAGGCCTGTCTACTTTGCTCGTCCTTTTCGTTTTGGCATTTACTCAAAAGCTGATGATCATATTTTTTTTCCTCCTAATGCATGTGCTCACACTCGTCAGCGCCTCCAATCCGTACCGGGCTTATCGCATTTCCACGTTTTCGCCCGAAGGAAGACACCCGAGGAGATCGACGCTGGCGAGCGAATCTGGGGCAAATCCGAGCAATGAGCGACGACGATCATTTCAGCATTCACCTGAATGATGTTCATACATGAACGACAGCGGAATTAGGAATTAGGACGGAACGGAAAAGGTGCCTAGATGGAAAAGGCAGAGCGTAGAGGCGCACGAGCGGCAGGTCACGAAATGCTCAGTACAGGTACAGTAGTGTCGCCTCGCGCCCGCGTTCACAGTCGAGTGGACAATTGGGGACGCAGATGTGATGCGGCGGATAACGTACTGCATGCAAACGAGTTTGAGGATGAGGATGAGGATGAGGGAGAGGGTGAGGATCCAAGGCCTGTACACAACTACCTGAAGCGAACTTTGTCAAATAGACTTGTAGACAACTTAGAACCATAGTACTCGTATCCCAATACGACAAAAGATCACCGTGCGCCATCATGCATCGTGGCTACTCATACTGTATATCACCCATTGTACACGGTGCTTTCACAGTACATGCAAGCCCAGAGACATCGACTGCTGAGGTACGGTACAGTACTCGTATTGAATCAAACCCCGAAAAAGCAAAATGTATTGCTAACATATGCTACTCGTAGACTGCACGAATGCGAGTTAGAGTACGATGCAACCCTTTAAACAGTTAGGAAGGTGAAAATCCTGGCTTAGCTCGAGAAACTAATGATAATAATATAGAAAAAGAACAAGAAGGAATCCCGTAGAGACGCACAATCGCACAACCGCAGAACACGACTCATACTTCGATACGACTAAATCAAGGATGAGGTAGGCCTTGTTTCACGAATAAAGGTTGGAATAAATAGAAGGACTATCCGTTTAGACTAGACTTCTCGATCACCTTCTGAAGACTGCCCTTCCGTCCGGAGGACCAACGGAGCTCTGTAAGAGTAGCTCGCGATTCTCCAGACAAGGCAAAGGCGTCCGACGCTCCACTCCTACTCCCAGTGCCACTGCCATTGTCACTCCCAGTCCCACCTGATCCTGACACGCCTGTGAGTGTTCTCTGTTCGAGATACGCGACGACATCGGGGTCCGTGATCTTGCCATCGTCGATGCGTCGATGATTTGCATCTCTGATATCCGCGTAAATGTTCATCTTGGCCAGCCCGACCGATGTTCCGCCGTCAGCTCTTTCGGTCCAGATCTGGATCCAAGATCCCTCGCTGAACGCTCTGTCCGTGAATCGGTCGTCGTTCGTGATTCTCTTGCTGATCTGGTCATCGGTGAACACCGTGACGAAATCCTTGACTGCCTGATGAGTGGCAGAGTTACTGAGCAGGTCTCGTTTCGCTTTCGTCGCGAGATCTCCCTCAGGGATCCCCAACATGGTCACCTGTCCCTCGCAGATATCTTCCATGATCCTCTTGGTGCATTTTTCAGTGCCAGCCCGGAAGGATGGTAACAGTCCGGTGAGCCGACCGAAACGCTCGTCGGCGCGGTTGAGTTCGGCCCGCGCGCCGTCGCGTTCGCGTCTGGTTCTGTCTGCTTCAGAAATGGCCTCGTCTCGTTCCTCCCCCATCTTTCGAAAACGGTGATGAAGCTCGTCGCGTGCGAGTTGGAACTGAGACTCAAATGTCCGAGTTGCACTGGTCCCAGTCAACCGCGAGGTTGCTCTAGACTGAAGGCTGGGTCGCGTGAGAGTGAGCCGCTCCCATAGCTCATCTTCATGCATGTCGCGGAACGGTCTCTCTCCTGGCTGTGCCTGCGTGGACATCGTGGCGTGTGACATCGTTAGGACAGAACGGGTATGTGGGGATAAATGTGGCTGATGTTACGAGAGGGTTGATATGTAAATTGACGAGTGGCAAACTGGAGAATGGTTGTGTGGTGCTTGCAACAGGAAGGACTGAAAAGACAACTAAAGAGAATCGGGGTGGCGAAAGATGCTACTGTACGATGACAAGGAAGCGTATATGTAGTCTGGGGATGTGCGTCGTCTGAGCTCAATCAAGCTCGAGTCAATCGCTGCGCCACTGTACATGGCAGTACTCGAACCTGTACTTGTGCTTGTGCAATGCGAGCTCGCCTACTCTCTTGCAGCAGGGTGATGTTTCTCCTCTTGGCTTCTTCTGACGACAAAGGTTTCCTCTGAGTATTGATGAAAGGATATACGTCAACGAAAGGTCTTCGTACTCGTACTGCAAAGTGATCAAAGGGTGTAGAGGCTGTACTCGTATCTACACTATACAATGTGGTCGCACTCAAACAAAATGATGGGGGGATACAGTATGTAGCGGGACACAAAGGATATACGGACAGATTGCCAGAGACTCACTATGCATTCGGCCAAGAAGCAAGAGTTGCTATAATAACATACTCATGCCGGTCGGTGGCAGACAACAATACAACCTTCCCATTGCGTCGAACAGTCCTCAAACGATTAGAATGGATTGTATACGAGTACCGCAGAAGATGAATTGAAGGAGACTGAGATCCAACTACCTCACCGGCGCAGTCCCTCGTTGTATGCTGTTTGGCATGCTGTACATATGCTACATTGTCTACAGTATAATTCTATGAGTACTGTGAACGGTGATGCTTGTTTGTTCAATTCCCGACTCTAGTCCCGAAGCGGGATGGAAGGACGCGTTTATCTCACATCGATACGACTGATCCTTTGCTGTCCCATCCTGTCCTGTCCTGTCCTACTTCCCTTCTCTAGCCAGATCATTCAGCACGGCACTGACGATCCCTACTCCCTCTTTCACCTGCTCCTTGTCGCTCTCGCGCACTTTGCCTAGTATCCGAGCGTGGAACCTGTCGGGATGGTAATTCCGGATCGCCTCTCGGACCGTCTTTCGCAGTCCGTCGCTGCTGCTAGACGACGATGAACCTTGTTGGTTACCACCATGGGTTGTCATTGTCGTTGCTGTGTTGTTCGCGGTCGTATCTTCCGCAATGGCGTGGATGAATATTCGTATATTCTCGATTGTCAAGTCGTCAATCGATATGACCATTTTTGCGGCAGCGCTTGACTGCTGCTGGTGTGCGCGATAGACAGGCCATGGAATATCGTTGAATGAAAGTTCGACCTCGACAATCTCCTTATCCTTCTCGCCCTCTTTATCACCCAACATCTTCCACCTCTCCCTCCATCGCTCTCTCTCCCTCGCCCGGGCCTTCTCCTCTTCTTGACCCTTTTCCCTCTTCAGCTTCTTCATCTTCTTCTCCTCTTCCCTCTGCCGCTTTTCCCTTTCCACTTCCTTCAGACGCTCTTTCTCCTCACGGGCTCGCCGTCGGCGCTCGGCTTCTTCGAGCTCTGCTCGGTGCTGCTTGCGGTACATCCCGTCTCGTACCCAGGACGTGTACTGCTCGTCGTTCATTGAGCCCAGCGGAGGTACGGGTCCGCCGCTGAAGCGAACTTCGTTAATGGCGATGCGGGTCGTGCCAAAGCTAGTCGTAGACTGGTGATGTACTGACCGAAAAGAGGAGAAGTGGTGGTAGTGGTGATGATGGCTTGGACCTGCTCCGGGAGTGGACATACCGGCAGCATCGCGAAACCGTTTCGGGATATGCACATCTTCCATATCCTCGTACGCCGAAAACGGGTCGTACTCGAACCCATTGCCGTTCCCGTTCCCAGCACCCGTCCCTGCCATCCAAGCCATCTTGTCCCTCCATTCCCGCCTGTCCAGCTCTTCCTTCGCTCGCCGTCCATACCCGCCCATCCACTCTCCAGCCCCACCAGCACCAGCGCGTCGCGACGTTCCTACCTCCTCTATGAAATCACTGTCGTCGTCTCCGTCATCGGCGCCCGCGGGTCGTTTTGGCGGAGGGTTCCTCGGCGGTGTGATGGATTCTTCTCGAAAAGACGCAGTATCTCGAGGAGGCGATACGCCGTACCCGTTGGCTCGGGAGATACGCTCCTTCTCCCGAGCGTGGCGACGCTGTTCTTTTCGGTAGAGCTTCTCGGCTTTTTCGTCGGACGTTTGTTTTCTATGACCACCAAGACGTCGGATGACGAGATGTATTGATGTCATGATGTTATGATGTGAAGTATGAGTTCCGAACGAGGATCAGAGGAGGGCGAGAGTGAAGGAGAGAGCGCCAAACCAGGTCAGCATAAACATTCAGAAGTTGAGGCAGATAGACGAATGCGTCATGATTTCAGAACAAGCTGAAACAGGTCCACGGAGTTCAGATCGGATGTTGGCGATGACGGACGGAGGTAGAGATTGTAGGGTTGTCACGACAGTCACTCAATTGGGATGACTTACAGCTTGATCCGCGAAGGCTTGGGCACCTCATAATCCGTGGCTCGGTCCATATTTGCTCGCCATCGACATCGACGATACCACCGACCCCGATAAACCCTTTCCTTGTGCTTGCTTGCTTGCTGGCTCGCTCTCCCGTTTGGCGAAGCTCTTGATCTGTTTTCACGGATCCTCTTGTTTGTGCCCGAAGAGGTCTCACGTGTAGTCCAGTCGTATTCAGATACGCTGATGGCAGAGCCCGTAGGCAGTGACTTTTGTTGGGTTATTTCGGAATGATACGCAATTCGAGGAAAACATTGAGTTCGTTGTAGCAAGGTCTCGAATGGGTTGCATGTGTGGTGACGTTATCGTCAAGTTGGGTGGCAAAATAGGCTCGGAAATGTCACGTGATCTTCATCCACCCCACACTGGCCACTCAAGAGTCCCTCCCATGACATGACATGAGGGGAGAACAACCCTTGACGCGAAGCAGGCTGAACCAACCTGGCATATGCATTATACGATATATATAGTATGACTACGAGAAACTCTAGAGAGATAGAGAGAGAGAGAGAGCATAGTATGTACAGCGCGGTGTTGGTGGTGAGCATGATGTTGATGGTGATGGTAATGATGACGGTAACGGTGACAGTCTGTCTGTGTGGAAATTAAGGTTACTTGTCTTCTCGTTCGGTATTCAATAGGGGTGCTGAGCCCCCGCATGCGGCGAGGGACGAAAGCCAAGAGACAAGTCAAGATGGGCCGTAGCCGCAGCCGCAGCCGAGCAATGAGACGGCTTTTATAGCTCGATAATCCGGTAATCCGAATGACTTGTAGGTTTGACGATTCTGATGTCCCAGTAGAGGAATGAATGATTTGTAATTTGTTGTCCGGTCCGGTCCGATGAGGTGGTTCAATTAATGTACAAATGCTCTATGATACAAGGATGAAAACGAGGAACTGCAAAAGAGTGAAAAAGGGAGTGTTCAGGTCAGCTGGCTATATTCGATGATTGACGGGTCCTTCGATACATGCATGGGATAGAGAGATAGACTATCTGGTCCGTCGTCGATTTGACCGACCAAGCGATGCGGAAAGAGCAGAGAGAGGCGTTCACAGATCCACTACTCACAAAGATGATGAGCACCCCAAAGATCTTCAACATCAACCATCGATTACTCGTCACGCTCGCGTAATACTTCAACAGCTCCCTCTGCGCGCCGCTGACGTTGGCGGCGATATCGGTCGTGTCCGCGTCGATCCGCTGGACGGTCTCTCGCTGCTCGGCGACCATGCCTGCCAGTTGAGAGAAGATGGATCCGAGCTCGGCAATGGTCGATTCGATGGATTCGATGGCCGTTGATCGGGATTGGATGTAGTTGTCCTACAGAAGTGATGTGGCAGCGACACGAATATGTCAGCATGGGACTAGGACAAACATGTCATCACTGTCTTCCGCACTCCACCCCGAGAGGCAGAGGCGCAGAGACTCAGAACGCAGGATGACTTCACTCACCTGCTGCTCAACAAGCTGCATCTGCTGATAATCTCCTCCGCCATTACCAGCCTGCATCATCCCGCTCTCACCCCTATCACCATCGATGTCCAGCGCCAGAAAGTCCGTCTTTCCATCGTCCACCGTATAGCCGTTCATGCCGCCTGCAGCAGAACCTGGGCGGGTACCAGGGCCTGAGCCTGGGAGAGGGCTGGGCGTGGCGCGCGATTTGCCTTTCCTGTCGATATTGGAGCCTGGACCTCCTTGAGAGAAAAGGAGGGAGTCTGCGATTGAGAACGAAGGAGGAAACCGACACAGAGCAGGTCAGCAATAGCACCTTCACTGCAATTGGTCAAAACCTCATAAGAGGGTAGTGCCAAAGTCAAGGAGAGCGCAATATCCAGCGCATCTTGTGATGTTTCTAGGGGGCGATACTGATCAAGAAACAGACCAAAACTCACTGTTCGACGGCGGCGGTAATGACGAGTTGGCAGCAGAGTGCATGAACTGCTCGGTCCGATCTTTGCTCGCTTTCATGTTCTAGCAGAGAGAAGGTGACAGAGGTAGATTTCAGCATCACAGCTCCGCTGGCTCAGAGTGGCATATCCGGTGGTGATCAAAGCCAAACACAGATGCAAGGTTCCATGCAGTCAGGCTTCACACTCCACAAGCCTCCTGCTTGCCCAATCATCCGTTCAGGATTCGTTCTCCTCTCACTTCAATTCTCATCTGGCGAGACTTCCTCCTCGACGTGAACTTTGTACTCACCTGCGTTCTTAGCTCCAAGACATCTTTGAAGCCCATACCCATGTTCGCCAACCTGCTCTGCAACAGCATCACCACATTACTATTATGCTCCTCAACCTGCTTCCCGCTGCCCCCCGCTCCTCCTGAACCGCCACCACCTCCTCCGGACCCGGGCTTCTGCGCTCGAATATACGATTGTAATGACGCGATCTGGGTGTTGAGCGAGGCGATATCTTGTCTGATGATGTATGTCAACTCGGATATTTCGATAGGTCTGTCGTCGAACAGGGTTTTGCGCTTGGCCACTGTAGTTGGGAAGGAGGACAGACGAGGACGAGGACGAAAGAGAGAATATGTTCAGCATGACCATTTTTCTCAGTCATTATATCGCGGCACAGCATGATTCAGACGGATACGAGGGGAATGCCATCAACCATGAGGCAGCGATATAACCGCCCGCGTTGCCCATGCTCAGGACACCAGCCATCCCAGAATCGAATGGAACAGCCCTTCCCCTCGCTACGACATAGAGGAAGATCTCAAGGGATAGACTATATATGAAGCAAGACGAATGAATAGACACTCACACTGAGCAAGCTTTTGCAGTTTCAGCGTCGTGTTATTGATATCTTTCGCGATCCCCGCCGCCATCCGTCCAAACTCGCTCTTGGTACCGTTCGCAGCTCCCCTAGGCGTCGAAGCCCCCGACCCTGACCCTCCTAGCCCGACACCACTGCCCAGTAAAGGCTGCTTCACTTCCAGGTCTCTCGATTTGCCCCCCTTTGATTTCGCATTGTTGAGAGCGGACGGCTGGAGCGCCGTTCGACATTTGATCGAGTTGAGAGTCGAGTGGAACTCTGATGTCCGGTCTTTGGGGGCCATCGCTATCGTTGGCAGTGTCGTTGTCGGTGCTGCTGTTGGTACGGTTGTATGCCCCTCTCCTCCTGGAGATCAGCGCTCTTTTGGTTGCTGCGTACGGAATGGGCTCGCAGCGGGCTACAGAACTGGAGAGTAGATAACGACGATGTTGTTGCTTCGAATAGTGAATCAATAATGCAGAAGATGCAAAGTCTGAATATGCACTATCTGATATCCCATTGTTGACAAGACGCAGACGCAGCAGTGAGTGACGCTATGCAGTGTTATAGTTATAGGGAGTATCACGGAATCAAAACAAGTGCCACATTCAGCTGAAACACCGTAATCCCGACTCGATACCTCGTTCCAACGCGCTGTAAGAGCTATTCTTCTATAACAACATTTCATCTGTATCTTATCTTCCTCGAAGCATCGCTGTATCTCACCCTCAATAGCATCTCACCCCACCCTAGACTCTTACACAGACAGCTCGGAGAGCCTAAACGTTCCGACAGAAAGATAACCACAAGAGGAATACTTGCTCGAGAGTTTTAGCAGAAAAGACTGGATCCAAAGAAAGACAAGACAAGACGAGAAGAATACCACCAACATGTCGCGAGCTGCTCAACCCGAACTCAAGAGTGAGTCCATCGATTCATTGCTACTGTATGCTTGCGTAGATGGATACGGCGAGGTGGCTGCTCCGCCTGACCGGGCCGAGTGAGGAGAACGATGATAACGGAAGCTTCGTTGGGCGGGCAGAGTGCTGTAATCGCTTCTTGCTGATGATGAATCTCTACTTTCTACGTTGAACTGTCCACGCATCTCTCGTTCTCGACCTGATTGATCCCGACCATTGGACCGTTTGACCTCCTCCGCCAAACAGAATTCATGGACAGAAGATGTTTCCTCCACCTCCAGGGCGGTCGACAGCTCTCGGGAGTATTGAGAGGTTTCGACATGTTCTTGAATCTCGTGGTGGATCAGGCGTTTGAGGAACTGGGAGGCGGACAGAGGAAGCCCTGCGGTATGGTCGTGAGTATGCCCTCCCCTCTATTAATCTCATTGTGATGGTTCGGTTCCGTTTCCGTTTCCACAGTGTCCTGTTTTGTCTGCCTGCTCGCTTGATTTTTCTTCCCCTTTGATCCTTGTCAATTTATAATGGCCCCCGACATGGTATGTTCACTGCTCAGAGAGACCGGTGGGTGGGGGGTCAGGTTGGCGGAGTGTGAGCGACTGTTGAAACGGGCGGAATGTGAGACGATCGCGCCGAAAGGGTAGAATATTCAGATAAAGGATCCACGATCCGCGATCCGCGAAGGTATCTCGCCGCGTGCGCCCTTCTGTAGAGGAGGTCAATCTCGAATTTTCTCATTTCGAATATATCATACATCGAAAGAAGGCATTTGATAGGCAGGCGAGAGGAGAAGCGGAAGTGAGAGCGGATCCGCCGAGCCTATCTGGCGGCGCGACACCTCATATGCTGGGCCGGGGAAGAACAGGATACTTTCGGCCGTGAGAACGAGGCGGCATGGCATGTCATCTTTTAATCGAACCGGGTTGAAGGCTGGAGGCCGGAGACTGCGTCGCGTCACCACTCGCCCTTGGTCTTATCTTGTCTTGTCTTGTCTTCTTCGGCACTACACCACTCCGCTTCAGCTGGTTTGGTTTTGCAGCTGCTTTACTTCCCCACCACACAATCTGGTCTGATCTGATCATAGTATGATCCTATCGCTCCATGGCGCAAACCCCATTTACCCAGACTTGAGAGGACTTTTGCCCGCGAACGCGAATGCGATTGCGAAAGCCAAGCCGAGCCGAGCCGAATCAATGCTGACTATGTTGCTATTCTGCTCATATAACGACGTGAATAGGTCATCCGAGGAAATTCTGTATCGTCGATGGAACTGTTAGATAGCATGAGAGTATAACGACAAGGAACGAAATACCAGGGACGAGGGACGAGGGACCAGGGCTGGAGGATTGGAAGGTCTGGTTAGGGCTGACTGATCGATGAGGGGGGGCAAAAACGGGAGATACTGTGATCTGGCGATCGATCGATCGATCGATCGAAAGGGGATAGATGGTCCAAGTGAGAATTCGATCTGCGCCTCTGCCACTGTCACTGTGATCGCAATCGCAATGGTAGTCCAGAACACAAATACCGACCGACACGGATAGACCAAGCGCAGAGATACAATTGAAAGGGAGAGGGTGTCTTATACCCGTTTAGATTAAGCAACAAATACCATGACCTTTCCCCCCCTTCTTTTCCTTTTTTTCCTTCTTCACCCTCGTCATTCGTGCTGAACAACACAAATGTAAATGTATAATCTATACCCATGCCAATCAGAATCAAGTATGGAGCATGGAAGCGTGAAAGCGTGAAAGCGTGAAAGCGTGCTCGCTCGACCTCGACCTTGACCTCGATCATACTGCATGTTGCTTATTCGCGATCCTCGCTACATCCTTCTACTGCACCTGAGGGGCCGGATACACGCTCGCAATTTACTAAAGGAATGGAGATCGATGTGCTACGTGCTCCATCGTCATTCTATCCGTGCGTGTCGGTGTCTCGCTCATACCCCTGCTGCGCTGCGTGGGCGCTCGGCATGTAGCCAAGAGAAGTCGTAGTGATCCTGGCCCTTCTGACTTTCAGGAGCGGCTGGATATTCGATATATGAGTACAGTATTCATTGTCATACTCACTGAATGAAATTGATCTTGATAGTATTTCCCCGCCCGGCGATACAGTGTACAGTACTCATATGTATATATACAGTATGGCACGCACAATCAAAGCAAAGCTAAGCCTCTTGCAGGTCTAGATGTAGATGTCGTTTTTGCTCTTTCATTTCTCATGTATCAGAGAGAGCGGTATGCCGGGTTTCGGCGAGACTGGTCGTTGTTTGGTGAGATAGATGAGCTGAAGTTGTACTTGTAGTTGTAGCCTGCTTGAAAGAAGAATTTCCACGGTTTGTGTTTATACAGTACGCGTAGTCTGTACGTTCCCGACCTGGAAGTGTTTACTCCAATGACTATGTATAAAGCATCATGTCCAATACAACGAAAAGTAGCCCGTCCACAGGACCAGAACCCGAGTGGCCTCCTTCTGGACAGTCCGAGTACTCGAGTACCGTATAGTGCACGAATGTGCTGAACGCCAAACGAAACGCCGAACGCTTCGCGCTTCGGGTTTCGCTCAAACGCTCATCCCCGTCTCATCTCTCTTGACCAACAGCCCCACCAAGAGACCAATAATCAAAATGACGATCAGCCCACTACCAACTCCCAGACCGACCTTCCAGCGCCACTTCTTCCTTCGCACGCTCTCCCTATCGTGTACTGGATCGTCCTGCCATCCATTCGCGCTGATATAGCTCAGCACAGACTGGCGGCTCCTCCAGTTCGGCGACCGATGGCCAAGGTGTGGCGATTGTGGGTAATATGGACGACCTTTCGAGTCGTATCGCGGGACCAGAGGCTGAGGGGGAAGCTGGTCGGACGTACTTCTGCCTATGCCCATACCTTTCTCCAGGTCGATACTCGTATCGCACACGGGCTCGCCATAAGCCTGTGTGGGGTCGAAAGACGGTTGAGTCGAATATGTCGGGATCCCATTGTGATCAACAAGGACTTTATCAATGCAATTTCCGAGCATCCCACTCCCACTTGGGGATGTACAGTTGATCATACTGCGCCTGTGTGTTCCGCCGCCCTTGATCCGCGCCGCTTCAGGCGGTATGGGACCACGCGCCTTAGCCTGTGAGACCGAGTGACCACCTTTGCGAGGCTGATGGCTCTTATCGGCACCAAACGAGGCGGTCTCTTCCGGGAAGACGATGACTCCCTTCCCACCGATCCTTCCTTCGCTGTTCGACAGCTCCCGCCGACAGGATCCGGTACTCCGCTTCGTCTCGTGTCTACTGTTGTGGCATCTTGTCGAGTGTTTTTGAGGAACCGTACCATGTCCTTGGGTTTCACGGGTGGGAAGCAGCATAATCTCTTCCCCTACCCAATCACTTCCGTCATGAGCTTCATCCTCTTCGTGGCCCTGGCTACTGCCAATTTCGGTGAAGATGTCCTCCCTGCTCTCACTTCTCTCCAGACGCCTCCTCAGCCTCTCTCTTATGCCAGCTGGACCCATCCCCTGTGAGATACCCACAGCTACGATGCTAGCAGGCGAAGACTGTCGTCTGGTCCGACTCCTTTTCGCATGACTGCGAGGCGAATGAGTGCCGCCTATTGGGGTGTGTGGTGAGACAGAGTGACACGCGGAATGGTGCGTCGAATTGGAGTAGGAAGATCGCTTCGAGGCGGGACGAATGCTCTTGATGTCACCGTTGATATTGCTTGTTATGGAGAAGGAGGCCGAGGGCGATGATACAGTGAGCGATAGAGATGGCCGATGCGTCGGTAAAGGTGGTAGTGGTGAAGCATGTGAGGAGGGAGTAAAAGACCGTAAGAGCTGCCGGACAGATTGAGAGGATACCTGGGATTTCAAATTGGATAAGCACCAGTCCCACCCAAGAAGTTTAGACAGCCGTCTGCCTCAGCCAGCATGTTGCGAGTGATTACGATCAATCGCGCATTCGCTCACCCTTTTCCCGGACCTTAGCATCCTTTCAAGCACAGCCGCCCTCCCAACCAGCGTGGCCAACTCCATCATCTCCTCTTTACTCCTCACAATCTCCCTCCCATCACCGTCATCCCCCTCATCATCGAGCTCCTCGTACCGCCTGATTTCCCATTTCCATCCTCCTCCTCCTCCTCCTCCGCCGCCGCCGCCACATCCACTTCCATCTCCCCCTCTGGTCCCGATCTTACCGTTCCCGCCGTAGCCTGCAGATTGACCATGCGCCAGCGTGCTGTTGGACGCTCGCTTTGATTTGGTCGATCGGGTGGATCTGGTCGATCGGATGGATTTGGTTCGGTCACTCGCAGGTGATTTTGAGCGAGAACCAAATTTCGAACCGCCAAAAGACCAGTTGGACCATGATTTCTTGCCCTTCGAATGGTTATGCGCGACTGCATCGGAATACGTAGATCCCTGTGTAGCAATGCCTGATCCAAAGCTCATCCCTTCGCCGATACTCGTGCTCAGGCTCGACTTGTGAGTATGTTGATCATGACCTTCTCTTTGTGATGTGGCCGAGTTAGAGTTCGCCAAGTCCGAAGTAGACGTTTGCGTAGGTGTGGGCTGGTCCGCCATTCCCGAATAACCTGATTGAGCAGAATACCTCCTCTGCTCAGGTCCAGCCTCGTCAGGATGGGAATGGGCGATACTAGGACTTTGAGGAACGCTGGGCACCCTCGATGATCGCCTCGAATGGTCATTTGGTTGCGCAGAGCCGTAAGACAAAGGAGATCGAAAGCTGGCGCTGGTGGGTGCAGCTGGGTCTAAGGTGAGGAATGAATAAGTCGGTGTACGAGCTGTGCCTGGCTCCGAGTGGAACGTGGACGATAACATCGCAGGCGAGCTTGAGCTCCTCGGCCCTTCATGGCCAGATGAGGGGTTTGCGAAGGGATGGATGTTTCCTGGTACCGGTGGTAAAGTTGGATCCCTCGGAGGCGGTTCTGCCCATGGTAGAGCCGCCAGAGCGCCTTCGAGGGTGAACGAGTCTCGCCTGTAATGGTCCATTGATTCCGATATATCAGGACTGAACGTCATCGTTGATGTCGAGGTGGTCGGTCCCGCCGTCAAAGTACCTCCAGCACCGGCACCGGTACCGGTACCCGTGGTCCCGCTTTCACCGGACTTGAGAGGGATGTGCTGATACTTTACAGCTTGTTGAGCCTGCATCAATGACTGGAGTGATGGTTTGCCCAGGATGTGATGCGAAGACGCGGATGCCATCTGACCGTACACTGCTTGCTGAGGCGACGTCGAATGAAAGTCAGTCTCTGTCGAATGGGTATGCGACGAGCGAGATCGCGTGGCAGTCATGGACAGGTCGGTGAAGGTCGTAGCTGTCGTACGCGTTGATCGGGGCGTTGTTCGCGACGATTTGGGCGGTACGGGAGGCGGAGTCACGGGAGGCGAGGATGTGATATGTAGCGGTCTGTCGTCCACAGCCGCAGCGTCTCTGGTGCGAAACAACGAGCCGCGCTCGCCGTCGTCTGCAGAGGCTTTCGCTTTCGCTTTCTCTTTCTCTTTGCCTTTGCTCCTGACCTTTTCTTTCCCCTTCCCCTTCTTCTTTTTCGTCCTAGACGAAAGAGACCTGGCGTCTGGAGGAGATAGCATGTCTGCTAAGCTCCGTGCGTCCAGTCCGGTCCCCACGAAGACTCCAGGACCATGGCCCCCACCACTACCAGAAGCAAGTACGTCGTTGCCCGCAGGTAGTTGAGCCATATAGTCTCCGGTGTCAGGACTATCCATCATCCGGCTCAATCGTGACTTCTGGCTCTTCGCCTTCTTGCCTGCGCTCGTCGATTCCTTTCCTTTGCCCTTCCTGTCGGAGCGACCGTGACCAGGCATCGGTTCATGCTCACGTTCATTTTCGAGCGCTCGGACCGGGGGTGTACGAGGAGAAGATCTCGGAGGCTTGAAGAAGAGGTCCGTCGGATCAGGCGTCGGTGGGGATGTCGTTGCGTAAGATAGTCGGTCTGTCTTGGACGACGAAGGAAATGTAGGGTACGGAAGCTCGGAAGAGGAGGAAGACGATACGGCTTTCGAGGGTGAAGAGGAAGAAGAGCCAGGTTGTTCGGGTGAGAACATGTTTGTGTTGAATATCTTAAGTTACACAGAATAGACGAGCGATGACGGTATTAGTTGATACAGTATATACAACGATGATGATCAGTCTGCTCTAATGAGTGTGAGTGTATTGCAAGTTGCGACGCTAGGTGTATAGGTGTATGTATGGTGAGATATCGATAAGCTTTGCCTTGGGCGGATGAGCGCAGAGCAGAGTAATGTCCGTGGAAACCAAATACCATAGGGCGAAAAGCGGATGTTCCAGTGTAGTGAGAGACGACAAAGGGGATGACGAGCCGGTGAATTGAACTGACTGCTCATGGAAGGATTAGTAGGGAAAGGAGATGATGTTAAAGAAGAGGATGTGTGTAGGTGTAGGTGTGGGTGTGGGTGTGGGTGTAGACAAACCGTGAAAGGGCGATGCGATGCGATGACAGGAATTGAGCGATGTAGCAGTGTTGTTGTTTGTTGCTTTGTACATCGATCGCCCTCAGCCTCACTCTCTCGATCATCTCTCATCTCTCACTATCTGCTAGTCTCGCCGCTTCCCCCTTGCCCTTGATTGATTTCGGGTCTAGGTCCTTCTCAAGCCTGAGCACCGCACTCATTCCAGAGACAGATCCCTTTGACAAGCTCGAGCGATACCCCTTTCTTCACTCCTTGTTTTGTTCTGCTCTGCTGCTCTGTTCCCCTTATTTCCTCGCTCCTCGCTCATTCGCTCATCTAGGCAACAGCGTGGCAAAAGCATAAAATATAGACGGTGCATTTCTATCGTTGATGGTCGATAAGGAGAAGCAGGGTATAGAACGGATCTGAAACGAGAAACGATCAATGCATGTCAGTGCGATCGATGAGATGTATTCCTACCTCATTCATTTATCTTAGTGCAGCCACGATCAGACGTCCGTTCCTGCGCACAGATCCGTCACGAGGACGGAGCTGATGCGGCGAGTACCTTAGCTCGCTTTCTTCGAAATGAGCGTTCCTGTCGGTGTTGTCGTTGGTGGTGGAGCACAAGAGTCAGCAGAGGTATTACTGTAGGCACGACACTACTTGCGATCTTGTACAGTGACGCACTGCTGCTGTATGTTAGAAGCTCGCTCGTTCCCAGTTCCCAGAGGCAACAGGCGGTGCAGGTGACGCGTCGCTTCGAGAACAATGTCTACATATGTGATAGTCACTGACTCTGCCGAAAGCATCATGGTGTCAACAAGTAATTCGATCTACAGCGATCGTAGCGACGCGTTCACTATTCAAACTCGTCCAAGTCCGAATCCGACGGTTCGGACAGACACTTCACTTTCTTCGTCTTTCATCTTTCGTCCGATCCCACCCCGCGAGACCATGCCGTAAGAGAGATGGATGCAAGAGACAACCCGTCTCGTAACTGTAACCGCAACCCCGTTCCTAATTGCGGTGCAATTACCGCGACTTCGGAAGCGCTTGTTCTTCTTCTATGTCCAAGAGTAACGTAATGCCAAACCGGGATGACCAGAATACTGTACGAGAACCGCTCTTCGGGAGGACTCGCTGTGAAAGCGATCGATCTTTCGTCCCTTCCTTGCTCGCTGTTCTAAACCAAATCACGGAAAAGAAAGGTACTGTAAGCGCGACCCGGTGCCCGGTTTGTCACCTTCTGTCTTTCGGTCCCACGAATACTACTAACCTTTCCGCCTATTCCGGGATCAATGATCGACTTACGTGAGTCACCCACGCCGTGCCGGAGACGGGCTAGCCGGAGACGAGCCCACCTACGGCGGCTGTAATAACGTCATACCCTGCCGTGATCGCTGTCGTCGACGATCCCTTCTTGTTCCGCGGCGCAATGTCATGTCGAATACCCATACCCATCATTTGTATTTTGTCTCTTCTCCTAGACCATCGTGAGAGCTGTATTTGTATCCTGTACGCACAGTATTTGTATTGGCACGGTGAAGCTTTTGTTCTTCCCTCGCGAGCGGGTACGAGAACATCGACAACCAAGCCCTTGCAACGAAGTCGACGAACAAACAAACAATACTGGGTTACCATTGAGTGCCGGTCAAGACTGTGGCAGGTCAGTTTGGCTGTCAGAAGCATCTGGTGGATTGCAACGACAGTTATGACTACTGGAGAGCTTCTGAATGGGTTTTGATAGGTGTCGTTCTCGAAGAGCTGAGCGAAGAGAACGCCACTGGACGTCAACCGATGTCAGACGTGCATGCATTTTCCCGTCCGCAGCAGAAAAAGGGAGCTAAACAAAATCATATTCCAATCCAGATTCACAGACAAAACAGTGTTGCTACAGTAGATATATGCGTATCTTGAGTGTCCAGTCGAAAGCTTCTTCCAAGAACCTGATGATGTAGATTATAGGACCTTTTGCCGTCGTTCACGTTCTATTTCTATATGATGTATTAACAAGCCCCCCTGCCTTCTTCCTCGGTCGTCCTCGTGTATCGATATGCGATGACTTGAGCGTTCCCCCAGGACTTTTACTTCTCTTCCAGGCTGACACGCTCTTTCAAGTCGTCCTCCCTCCTGCTTCCTCCTTCTGCCGCAGCCTTTGCACTATGCGAGCCAGGCTTACTCCGTCGAGTTGGGCTTCGGGAACTTCCACCCAGGCGGCTTACCGACCCTATCTTTCCGCCTCTTCTCGCCTCTCACTACCGTATGACCACTTTCGGTGCCCAGGATCATCTCGACCACGCTCGAGCCAGCGTGACCATCCCTTCTTCGCCAGCTAGCAATGCTGGAGCAATACTCTCTGCCCAAGGGGAAGTAATTCTCCCATCTGTCCCAGAACGTTTCTGGCATCTCCCAAGCGTCGGGATCGAGCGGATCGCCAAAGACTATCGCTTCTCTCAGTGTCGAAGAGATGAACGTTGTCAAGTCAAACGTCGGATCTGATCGGGAGACTCGGATCACGGCTGCTCGGAGGATGGCGATTGGGAACAGCACCAATCTCACGTCGGAATGCAAGGACGATTGATACTCGAGCAGCAGCTTGGCGTCGTCGGGTATCAAGTCTCGCAGTTGCGAAGCTCGGAATTGCTCGGCGACATGCGGAGGAGAGAGGTTCGATAAGGCTGTCAGGATGATCTGCTGTTGTGACTCTGCGAGTGGAGGTAGACTAGGTGGACTGACGGGATCGATAGCTTGGGGTAAGAGTGAGAGGAGGCAGATCCGAGCAGTGTATACCGACGGATGAGGCGTCGGTGAGATCATGCCGATCTCGGTAGGGGAGTGAGCAACCCCGGTCCACCATCCGGTAGCGGATCCTTGGCTTTGGGGAGTAAGAGGTGAGAACGGCTGTCGATCGCCGTAGGGGACAATGAGACTCTGCGCGTGGGTAACGTCTTTGGCGAGACCGGTCGGGAACCCGGCAGTCCCTTGGAATCCACTGCTGCCATGGCTTGACTCTCCGTATCCCGGTCCAGACCAAACCTCAACGGCGGTAGTCTCATTCCGTTGCCGCTCAGGGACACACGACGGTTCGAATCGGGCTACGGGACGAAAGTGAAAACATCATTAGTTGAGCATTCGGACGCGAATAAAAGATCTCACCCGGAGCGTGACCATCTTCAGGTCTTTGCCAGGGATCAGATTCAGGAGTATTCACCGATGATTCTCCCCTTGAACTCCGTCTGCAACTCCATCCCTCATCTCTTGATACTCGACGGTCAATCGGATATCGGCCTTCAGGCAGGTGCTCGCTCCCACTGAAACTGGTGCTAGCACTTAGTGATTGCGGCTCGGTGACGAACGATGGTCGAGGTGATAAGAGGTCGGATATTCTAATCGATTTTGGGGACACATTCGAGGCTGACATTACCGACGTGGATGTGCTCGGTACCGCTGATAAAGGCGGTGGGGGCTGAGAGCCGTATGGTGCTGATAACGGTCGAATTGAAGGTGACGATTGCGAGTGAGACTGTATGGGCGCCAAAGTGTTCACGTTTGACTCGGACATCCGACCAGACATAGGGTGAGCGAGCGGTCGGCCTGAGGGTAGATACTCGGTCACCGAGTCACGTTTGCGTTTCTTGTCGAGGTCAAACTGATGTGGCCACTCGCTCATCTGGGAGCCCCATCCAAGATCAGGCGTGGGGTATGGGTTCTCGAACCCTCTGGTAGAAAAAGACGTTGGCCGCGGGAGATTTGGGCGTCGGTCGGATCCGCCTTGGCTTGAGTAGCTCGTCCTTCGGTCTGCGGTGCTGAGCAGAGGTGGTTGTTCTTCGGGAGCTGACGATGCGGCCGCACTCGCTAGCGTCGATAGCGGATCTACGGGCGTGGGCCGCTGGGCGTGCGATTGGCTCGGTGTCATCACCTGAGGATGAGGGTGAGATTGTACTTGAGGCGGCGGATGGGACATGGAACCCCTCGGCCCCTTGGGGGTGTCTCGGTCTGCCCATATCCTTCGTAGTGTCTCGACTTCCCCAGCGAGACCGTTTCGGAATAATGCTGACTCTAAATCATGGACCCATCCTTGCAGGTTGCTCTCCCGCTGTTGTAGGTGCGAGCACGAACTTTGGATCGATGCGTGTTCGGCGCGTAAATTGGATAGATTTCGCTCGAGCTCCGCAATGTGATTCGCTCGCCGTACTGCATGAACGAATGTCAAAGAGGATGACGATCAGTCAGCTTTCATTTCATTGATCTACATGTATGCATCCCAGGGTGGGAGAGGAGGTTCGAAAGGAATTTTGATGATAGGATGATAGGATGATAGGATGGATGGATCAATGGATCAATGGATGGGCTGGGTTGATTACGTTGTTGGTCAAAAGGGGTATTTGAATTGAATCTCGTATCAGGAACCAGTCACTAGACGATGACGAGAGACAGACAGACCATGGGCGATCTTTTCCGCCTGTCTCATAAAGTCCACTTGCACCCGAAGCAACATTCGTAACCGAAACGGTTGCGATGAGAGTTGCTTCAAGGACGATCAGAAGATCGAGACTAAGAGAAAAAGAAGACTCACGTCTGAGATTCCTTTGTTTGACGCGGTTCTTTTCCCGTCGAAGCTCCAGCTTGTCCTTTTCCATTTTACCCTCGTCCCCATCTGATTCTGATTCGCTGTAATCAGGGTGATTCGTCCTGCTTGAACCTGCCGATGTTTGACGGGCGGTATGCATCGTCGCTAAAGATTGCAGTTGCGGCTGTGTGTGCGACTGGGAGTGCGAAAGTGAGTTTGAGTGCGCATGGATATGTGTTTGGCCGCCGTGATTGGACACTGAAGGGAAACCGTACGATGGATGCCTTTTCTGCGGCGTGGGAAGGGTGTTGGGCGTTGCTGGTGAAGGGAATGGCCGATAGGGGTGCATATTTGAGTCAAAGTCGAGATGTCAAGATGTCAAGATGCGGTTTGGTTTGAACGGAAGCGTTGTTGAAGTGAATATACCCTCGTGGTCGATAGGTGGAGACAGGGTTGTCTCGGGATTATTTTATGACGGGCGATGTGATCAGAGTCGTCGTTGACGCTATGTCGAGTGTTGGTGAACCGCTTTTCTGCGACGCTAATCAACCTTCACCGAATTATCTTGTTGATCGACTCCTCTCGAGTGTAGTTTGGTGAAGGTGAAGTCGACGTATATATGCGTATAATAATTATTGAGATAAGATAAAGTCAATGAACAACAGTCGGAAAAGACTGATTTATAGAAGACAAGACCAAAAGTGTAAGTCACTCGGTGACAACCATCGTCTGGGATACGAATACTCGACAGCGATCACCTTATATATACAAGGAATGAGAGGGAGGGAGAGGGGTGAGTCGACGGAAGAAGATGATGGTGACGACCAGAATATTGGGAAAAGAAAATAAGCTATAGCTGCCGTGCGGATACTTTTGAAGAGTGACGTTATGAAAGCGGAACAACTTGTAAATACAAATAACAAAAAATGTATGGAGCGCTCGTTGTCCTTTTCGGCTTTGACTTTGTCGGTGTTCAAGGCAAGGAAGCAAGCAAGAGGCGAATGCGCAGGGCGGTGACAGACACGACAGCTATCTGACGCTATGCTTTCTCTCTGATCAGACAAGAGGGCGAAGGAGGAGAGCAAGAGAAAGGAACGCGGACGGTTGGTGACCGACAAAGGCAGACAAGATGGATGACTACAAGATGTGTGGTAAAAGAGCTACCTGTGGATTATGGTGAGAACGGGCGGCCGGTTGGCGGCAGCGTACAAGACACGCCCGTACAAGCGCTAGAAGGGGTAAAGGAATACCTTTGGATCAGAGGTGAGCGGACAATGACGGATAGGGAGAGGGATGAGAGGAAGCAGGAATCCTTCGTTCCTTCGTTGTTCGGGATTGTGAGTACCGAACAGGGTGGAGCAGAGCGTTTCAGAGGAATGTGTAACGAGGGATGTAACCGGATGACAAACCACACAGATGGACGCTCCTACCAAGAGATAGGACGAATGGTAGTGATGATACCGGCTGAGTCAAGGTTGAGACCGAGGACCGAAGCGCGGGTTCAGGCGAATGTCTTAGTGGTTGAAAAGATGGTCAAGGTCGAGGTGACGAGCGAGTCAGGGGGGCTGCGGGCAAGGATAGAGCAGGGCAAGGCAGGGCAGGACACGATGTTGTCAAGTCAGACGGCGATGTCGGATGCGGGTGAAACAGGTGGACTGTAGTCGTTATGGTTCGGACGAAATGGAATGACGATCTGTGAGAAGAGGCTCACACGCACGAGAAAGAACAATAAGGATAGAAACGGTTTGATCGTCGGTCGGTACGGGTGTTCACCATTCCACGGGCGAGAGAACGGACGTAAGCACAGAAGCACAGGAGCACGGCCACGGTCACGGTCAATTGATGTATGGAGCGGTCTTCTCTCCATTTGTTTCTACAGATAGAATAAAATCAGGAATGGTCGGAGGCAGATAGACCGAACGACATGCGTCGGCATCACGATAACAAGTGATGTACGTGCCGTGACGGGGTTCCTAACGAAACGGGCAAGACAGGCAGGCAAAGGAAGGGTACGACGGTAGGAGATACGCTATACATGCATCGTCATCGGTAGACCAGGTTTGAAAAGCCATCCGGATACCAAGACTGAGGAATGGACTGTTGGAATGGGACATACACAGGGTTTGATCGATCTATGTGTGTGAGTGTTTGTGTGTTTGTGTGTGTTTCCGTATTCCGGAAAATCCTTTGATGATCGCTTTGCCGTACAGTACCAGAGTGCACAGGCAGACTAAACGAAAGGGACGAGCAAAGCAAGGGGCCTGATCGATTGAACCTATCTATAACAAGGGTTCCGCTCACGAACTTTGGTCTTTCGTCGCTTTCTCTCTCTCCTCTCTCGCCTTGGCTTCATTCAAATCCGGGGGTCAGGCGACGGGCGACGGGCGAGAGCGAGACTGCATGCATGCGAGTGTTGCTGCAGCGCAGCGCAGTCCGAGATATGAGGAGGAAGAATCAGAAGGCAAAAGAATCAAAAAACAAAGGAATTTGTAGAAAGAAAGCGATTTCTACAAATCACGAGGATGAATTTGTAGAATCGAGCTCATTTCTACAAATACAAATAACGCGACAAGATCTACAAATTCCATGTCTGAGGTCTAGGAGGATTACCTCGTATAACCTTAGTTTCTTAGCGCAGCCTTGAGATGGGAACAAGCATTTCCCTCTCGGCATGAAGATCTTCGGGAAGGGCGAAGGCAGCCCGTTCTCTGCGCCTCTCCCTCGGCCAGAGAGCCCTGAAGACGCGACCATGGCCATGTTTCGCTCTGTCCGCGGTGTCGAATGCAACCGCCTACAGTAGTAGCTGGATTAGCTGGGCTGGTCACTCACCAGCAGCGTCATGAGGCGCCGTTGGAAGAGGATGTCGCCGGGGACATTCTTTACGTGGTGATACAGGGTCCAGATCAAGCGCCTTCCGGATTTAGGGCTTTCATTCCTCAATTCATCCACGTTTACCTAACGCCACTCAACGATAGCCGCTAGCGACTGCCTGAACTCCGGTCACCCGTGTAGCCGATACGAAACAATTTCGGCAAACCCAGTGCTGCGAGTGAGCGAACGTTCTCTCTCTATTAAACTCTGTCGCGTCTCTCGGTTGTGCAACAGACAGATAGACCGTGTAGCGCAGCCATTGAAGCGTTCTGAGGGGGAGGACATATCCCGGTAAACGCTCTCTGCCTTGCTTTCTGTGTCTTTGCCATCGCTGCTGCAGAATATTGGGGTGTAATCGAGGAAGTTCGACGCCATTACTTCCAAGGAATGTCTCACGGAAGACGATTACGTGGGCCTAGTTACAAACCAGATACTGGACATGTCTCGAGACGCGCGCGGAATGAAGCCACGGTGCCGGTGGCATCCGTCTCTGTTGAGTGAGATTCTTATCCCACAACTTTGGGTCGATCAAGCAAGCTCTCTATCCTTAACTTAGATCCAATAGCGTATCCTCAGCTCAGTCCTTGCTGCGCACCCTATGGCTGCACCCTATCGTTGCATACCAACAGGTGGAGGTGAAGAACGGGTGACACTAGCCTGGTTCTCACGGTTTAGCCGGCGCCCCCCGTCGTCTCGTCAAGGTTGGTGCACGGACAACTCCGTCTCGGAGGCTATTCCGTCCGTACCTCCTTACGCGTAGCTGCTAAGTTAGCTGACCACGGACAATGTCTGCTCGATGCTTTCGGTCACGTGGACCCCCCTTCATATATCGGACACTTCCCACCGAGTGGACGACACCATACAAGCCATATTTTCCAGCTCTTTAATATATCATTAGTCTATGGTGTACATGCATGCTTCCCCATTCATATGCGTTCCAGGGCCTTCTTGGCCTCTTCCAAACCGACTGTGAGATTTTGAATAAGAGTTGGCAGATCGGGAAGCGCTGCTTGAGGATAGCCCAGTATGGCGTGGCCGTCTACTTGCTCAGTAGACCGAACCTTGTTGAAGCGGTCATCGCCGCAACCGACTCGCCACCCAACCTGACAATTCGCGTCACTCAGTTTCTTCGCGCAACCCAAGGTAAAATCAATAGGCCAGACAAGTCATTTTGCCTTCATCACTCTCCTTGCCTCGTCCACTATCATACCTTCCCAGCGACAAACGCAACGCGATGCGATCGTGAAGAAGCGCCTGGCAAGTCCTAAATAACATCGTTATGTCCGACGCGTCTCTGCCCCCTTTCCTCGCTACGTCCCCACCGCCAGTAGCGCCCCCCTCTGCAGCTCGAATACGAGCGTTGTACGCCTCGACGTCCACTCAACGGTCCGCCAACCCGACAGGCTATGCGGCAAACTCCCAATGGTGGGCAAGTGTCATCGAGGAGACGCTCAGAACGGGCTGGATCAACGGGGAGGATGGTGATAGGCTGCTCGTCAAGGTGGATGATAGTCTGTTAGCGAGGTTCGAGGATGAGCAAGGTAGAAGACCAAAGGGTATTGGAGGTGTTGTTGTGAGTGCTCTGCGTGTCGCGCACAAGAGTGCTGTCCAAGTTTGTCGTCACAGGATCTTCTTCATTTCTCTTCGCGATGTTAACATCCGCAGACTGTATCGGTGGGACCGTACTGACTTTGTAAATTGGTGAATTTAGGAAAATCTAGCGTCGACCCCACCGCCAATCCTGCATCCCCTACCGCACTTCCAAACATCGCCTACGCCACTGCACGCTGCTCCTTCACTCACCTCGAGATTCATTGGGCGACCGCTATGGTGGGCGGTGTCACAGCTAAATCCATTTGGAGCAAGTGGTGAGAAAGTGGAGAAAGAGGAGGCTTTGTGGGCTAGATATGGCAAGGGCAAAGAATATGTGCACATGCCTCTTTTGGAGGTGAGTAATTTTTGTTCCACTCTCGACAGCTCTCTCGATAATCTGAGCTGTCAGAACAAGCGTATGGCTAAAGTGTTGCCTGCACCTCCAGCAATCAGCCGCCGCGTTTACAGCGCACATTGCCAAGAACCCCATCCTATCTTACACCGCCTCTCTCTTCGATCTTGAGTCGTTCAAGGAAGAATACGGCCAGGCTTGTTTCCCTACGTCGACTTCTAAGAAGCTGCCTTCTGGGCGACAAGTGCTTAGTGCAAGGGATATCGAGGTGTTAATCAAGTGGTTGACAAGGGATTGCAGGGTCGTAGTCTACGATGGAACAGTATGTGGCTTTCTCTTTTAAGCCGTATCGACATAGCTCGTCCGTGACCATGGACCCTGGGTGCCGAAGATCTGAACAACAATGTTTGGTCATTGATGGGCCACAAGGACTGATCAGTGAATTCCGATTCAGGTTATCAAGGTGCTGGAAGCCGATCAAGTGCCTTTAGATCACCCCATTTCAGAAGCGGACCGAGGTGTGATCTCAGTCTTGAACGCCCAGCGAAGAGTCGAGAAGCAGATACTCGGTATCGAGGCTCAGATCATGCAGTACGTCCTTTTCTCCATTACTATCTCCCTCCTCTTTGGGGCGAGCAGGGAACTGGACTTCCATCTAATATACGTGGTTGCACTGTCACAGATCGCACGAGAAAGCGAAGAAACACCTTGCGTCTGGCCAGAAGAGTATCGCTCTTTCATACTTGCGATCCAAGAAACAGCTTGAGGATTTGCTTGCGAAGCGTGTCGCCTCCTCTGAACAGCTGGGAGCTGTGATCAGGAGCATAGATCAGGCCAAGGGCGACGCTGAGGTGAGCCACGACATGCATTCATTCGAAACCGGAGCAGGCGTTAGTCGCCTTGCGACATGTGTGACATGTTTGATAGCTGAGTTCTCTTTCATACGGTGTAGATCATGGCTGCGTACGAGACATCCACCATTACATTACGATCTGTCCTTTCCGATCCCTCGCTTTCACCCGACCGTATCGCAGAGACCACAGACGCTCTCGCCGATGCCATGGCAGATCAAGAAGAAATCGACCAGGCCGTGCGAGTGGGTGGCGAACTTGCCATGGGCAACCGGAAGGTGGAAGTCGACGAGGACGAGCTGGCTGCAGAGCTTGCGGACTTGGTGGAGGAGGAAAAGGCGGAGCAGGTTCGAGCAAAGGAGAGAGAAGAAGCGAGAAAAGCCGTGGAGAGCGCCAGGAAGCAGCCCGAGGTCGAGGCCGAGGCCAAGGGCCAACTTGCTTCTGCCCCTACTACTTCCTCGAAGCTACCGTCCAGCCCTGTGCAGCAGAAGAAGCAAGAAATCGAAGTTACGACTTCTGGCGAGAAGCCAAATGACGAGGCTCGGTGGAAAAAAGTGTATGACGATGCTCAAGAAAGGAAGGAGGCTGAAAGGAGGAGAAGCGAGGAGGAGGTCTTGAGGAAGGAGGAAAGGAGGGTCGCCGCCGAATAGCACGGTCGAGTCGACCGCGAAGACGAAGGCCCCATTTAGCCATCGTATTACGCGAAGAGAGACGCTCCATACGCTATTTTGACCTTTTTACCTGTTGTATCCAGCTATGTGGATGTGAAAATACTGTATCATGCCAGAATCATAGCAGAGCGTCATGTCCGAGGAGCCAAAGGAGCCACTGCTGAACGCTGGTGTTTTCGTCGTTGTCTTTGCTGCGAATATCAATTCCTCGTTACAGAACCCGGATAGATACATACTTACTCCCCAGCAGACTCGGGTGGCTTCTTCTTTGTTTTCAAGAAGGCCAAGAATTATCAAAGGGTCAGAGCAATTCGCTATACACCAAGGGCCTAAAGAGACAACCGTGAGCCTGCATGACGTCCTCGTAATACGTGCACCGTACGCCACCTCAAAGGGTTCAGCATATATATGTCAGACCGTGCTAGCCGTCGAGTGAGTCGTCTTGTAATCGTCAACCTTCGCTGTACTCATAACATTTCTCATCCAGACAGACCAACACACTTTCACGTGAACAGATTCTGGTCTCGGATCACATTGAGATCGTCGTCTACCCACATCGAGTCATGCCGCGCACACTCGGGACCTCAGCTTCAAGCGTGCCAGAAGACGCAACGATAATCGATGATGCCACCACGAACCAACCCTCGGCCTCTCGGGAACTGGCAGCCTACTACAGTGAATACAAGGTCGGACGATACACAGATGCAGATGGATTCATCGCTCGGGTCTCGTCAAACCTGCCAGCCGGCGCACCGAGCATCACTGGTGAGGATATATGGACCGATGATCAAATACTCCGGTGGTCATGCGGCGCCGTGCTCTCACATATGAGGGATTCCGATCAGCTCGAAATACAGAGTGCTGGAAGGAAAGACAACCTCCGGCAATTGCTACTCACGTGCAGTCACGCGGACAAAGATGCCTGCAGTTCAGGCGCAAGGCAAATCGCTGTAGCGAAGCTGGGTGTGAAGGCTGATCGAGACCAGCTCCTCAAATTGTTATCGTCGGTTGACCATGCACAGCTCACAAAAACATTGATACTGGGTGGGAAACCGTTGTGCAGTAAACATTCTACAAGCGATGATCAACTTTTGTCGGACATCAGTCAAAAGGGTGCCGTTGGGCCGCCCGCCGCAGACTCGAGAAGGGAGAAATTCAGCGAATGCGGCTTGACCGTAAGGCCGAACACAGCACTGAGCTCTTTTCATCCCTCCTACATCCGCCAAGTTAGCGACAAGAGAGAAGACCGCTGTGGAATCATGCTGCCGATCAACCGTGTCAAAAGCGCATCATGGCCGCGCCCGAGTCAGCCAGATGGTAGCGGGCCGATTTCCCCATGCAGCTTTCCACATGTATTGATGGGACTAAAGAGAGAGCAACAAAAACCAAAGTCAATCACAGAGCAAAAGGCAAAGTCCTCGTCAAATACAAGCCGACCTCCCGCAGGACTTGCCTCCGAGAACGCTTCTGCCGAGATCGTTGGACCCAACGATGCTGCACTGACCGGCACTGCGAATGATGCGCCATCGGCTGAGCCAGCAACGGTCATCAATCAGCACGATCACCACGTTCGACAGACAAGACCTCCGGCCGATGAGCCCACGACGACCCTGGACATGGACATGGGCGGCGCCGCTTCACCTGCTCGGGCTCGGGATAAGTTCCCAAGTCATTCAAGTCTCGACGCTTACCAACGATTCATTGGCAATCTCGATCAGGACTGGTACCGACCATGTGTCGATATGATCCAGTCGCCGATGGGTGCGATCAACCGGCAACCCAACAATTGGTTTCCAGGGACGGACCCGGAATCTCGCCAGCATGTATACACTGACGAGAGCACCTTGCGCGACGGCAAGAAAGAATGGTTACGAAGTCAACGAGCTCGAAAGCTGGTCACTCAAACCCACGAACTCGGTGCTTATGTACCCGAGGGCGAAGATGCGGAATACCTCAAAGAGAAGTACGGCAATGCTGCTCGCACTAGAGAGACGTGCTCTCGGCCCACTTGCGGGAGTAGCATCTCCCGAATCGAAGCGCTGAAAGAGGAATGGCCGTGGCGGCACACGAATGAACAGGGGACTGAAAGGGCAGTGTATTGCCATTGGGGATGCCAGTATCAACCCGCGATTGATGTAGCGATGAAGCGCGCTGAGGAGCTCGTCCGGGAAGAGCTTTGGAGAACCGAAGGCCAGCCTTATACCGCCGCCACATTCTCTCGACCAGACAGCCGAGCCTCACAGTCACACGTAAGTAGCGCTGATGCTTCGTACGTCCTGAGCGGTGAAGGATCCTCCGGAAAGAGGCGCAAGACGGGAGAGCCCTTCTCCCGTGAAGACGAATCTCAATCATCAGTCCGGAGCACCATGTCCTCAGGACCATCTCGAGCGAAAGGCAAATCGAAGATTGCCGACTCTCGTCGACGATATGTCATCATCAGCTCCTCTGACGAGGAATGAACCACAGAGAAGAACGGTGGAGCCGAGTGAGCGACTCGATATACCTATCAGCCCAAACCCAAAGCATGCCCTGTGAAGATACTTGATGCACCATCTCAATCTACTTTGAAATCCGTCCCGCTCCTCCCACGAAATGCTATCTTAGTTTTTTCTTTTGGCATTTCTCGGTGGTTGGTATCGTTTGACCTTTTTCTTTCCCTTTTTTCCCTTCTGTGGATCTTTTTTTGGGTTGTGAAGAACTCCCATATGGGCACTTTGTCTCTGTTGATACAGATTGAATAGGTGGTGAATGCATATAATACATGCGCAAACATCGTAGCTAGGCTCTTGACAGTAGCACACCAGAGCTGGGAGCCATGTCACTCATTCGCTTTAACAAAGGGATCGTTCATGGGTTCGCGAGGCGATTGTGAGTGAAAGAATGTGCGAACCCCCAACACAACACTCGAACGTCCGCCGCTCTCAGCCACTTCATAGAATACCTCAAGGGAGCGCCTTGCATGTGGTGAATGACGGGTCTGTCTCCTTCTCCTTTTCGTTCCGTCACTCGAGTGCCCTTCTCTGACAGACCACGCCTCCCTACACCCTAGCTCGCCAAGTGGTTCCACAGATACGCGCAGTCAGTACATGTACTTCTGCAGCCTTGTCCACTGTACAGTATCTGGAAGACTCTCTCCTGATTCCGAACTGGGCAGCACACGGCCGACAATTCTATTGACAACTCAATATGGAACACCACGACCCTATAGCACGAGCATTCAAGGTATTCTGAGCCCCAATGAACCTCCCATAAAAACCAGTACCGAAAGCAGCTTGCCCGTTCCTGAAAGTACAAGTAAATTCTAGGATGCCTGGATTGAGGCGCCCGAACAAAAGCCAAAGGCCCACCTGGCTCTCATGCCACTGCGAGACCCCAGTATGCAGATCCATTCGTAACGAAAGCTGATGCGAGCACCCGTTATACCCACACGTAACATCATGTGGTGGCCTGCGTTGGAAACGGAAAGATCGAAAGAACAGCCAAGGACAACGCTTTCATCCTGGGTCGCAGACTTCCCTGACGCCGAGATCGAGGTGGAAGATCCGATGTCGGGGTGGACCCTAAAATCGGAGGCCGAATGGTCAGCTCGGGGTGGCTCGCATACTCGTGTCAATAAAGCTCGCGCTCCGGGTGGAGATCTGAACTCCTTCCGCTGGATCGAGTGTCTCCCCACTTGTGCAGAACCATCCTGTCAATGCTCGGCGACCAACATCAGGCATCACTTCGAGAATTATAAATTGGGAAGAGCGTCGATGACAGACGTGACTCGATGGCCGTTAGGCACTCTTGTCCAAAGCGCGGAAGACGAAAAATCGCGTAGACCTCATTGTTGTGCCGGCCATGTGATATCGGAGGTCAGAGCTCTGACGCGCAGTGGACGGAACACAAAAGACTATGTGCGTCGAAAAGAACAATCCACAACCTCACAAAGCCAAGCCGGTGAGACCGAAGAAGGCGGCCCATCCGAGCCCGCTACAAATGCCGGGCACGGACAATCAGAGGCTTCGCCCGGTTTGCTGTAGGCCCGTACGCTGACTTGATCTCTTCGACCAAGCGCAAAGCTTCCTCAATGATCGATCTTTGGAACGTTGCGCCAGATCCGAACACCAAGTCGCCGTGAAGGTTTACGCAAATGGAGGAAAGGACGTAAACAGCACAAGGGTATGCCACATAGCCAAGAGCAACCGAGATCGGCTTCGTTTCCTTCCGATCGATTGATGTCGGTGAATCATCGAAATCGTCGAAAGCGACGGTCAGGGTAGATGCAGAGAGAGAGAGGGGGCTGAACGTCGCCTCAGTCCATCGAAAAGCTCTGCGGTTGAGACAAGTGATTCGGCGTTGGACCAGATGAGCGAGTGAAACAAACCTCCTTTTTTCAAATTTGACACCCCCTCGCTGCTATGGAAAACGGAGCAGCGTGTCGTATATCGGATGTCCAAATGTGCATGTCATTCACTTCTTCGCGGTCTATACATATTACACAGCATTGTAGTCCCTATATGGAGGCAATAACAAACCATATTAGGTCTTAGCACTGCCTTTATAATGTTCAATGGCTGATGGTTTTCATGCGAAGAGACAGTCTGGAGATAACTCACATGGTAGTCTCGTGCTTCTTGGCGTCGTTCAGCTTTCTCACGGCCTTCATGAAATCTTCTTGTACGACCGCGTCTCGGTCCTCCCTGATGGCGAAGAGACCAGCCTGAGCGCGGGGGTGGTATGCGCATGTCAGCGAAATTCTGCTCAGCAATACTCCAGGAGCAAGAAGGATAGTCCGCCATCCATGTTTGTGCAGAATTGCCGAGTGCGAACAGTAACCCTTACTCACCTCTGTACAAACGTTTCTCAGATCGGCACCGTTGAATCCATCACTAAGCTTGACCACCGCCTCGTAATCGATATCACCAGACTTGTTGATCTTCTTAGCGTGGATCTTGAGAATCTCCAACCGTCCTTGCTCGTTAGGTAAGGGAATCTCGATCTTCTTGTCTAGTCGACCCGGTCGGAGCAGAGCCGGGTCGAGGGTATCAGGTCGGTTGGTGGCCATGATGATCTTTGTTCGGCCGAGAGAATCGAAACCGTCCATTTGGTTGAGCAGCTATATATCGTGCGATAGGACATAAGCAACCCTTCTCTCTTCTATCGAGTGGGCACAAAAATGGAGGGCCAAAGTTGAACAATATCACTCACCTCCATCAGCGTTCTCTGGATCTCTCGATCGGCACTTGTACCCTCCGAGAATCTTCTTCCACCGATAGCATCGATCTCGTCCATGAAGATGACACACGGCTCATGCTCCCTCGCGTACGCAAACATCTCTCTGATCAATCGAGCTGACTCTCCGATGTATTTGTCGACGATCTGTGGGGAAGATAGCAGTTTATGAAACAAGTCAGCTCTGCTCGGGAATTATTACGACGAGCATGAGGTGGTGCTTGAGAAGGCTTCACGTACCGCTGATGAGACGACCTTCAAGAAGTTGGTGTTGAGTGTAGCCGCCACAGCTCGAGCCAGCAGGGTCTTTCCTGTACCAGGGGGCCCGTAGAGCAGTACACCCTTAGGAGGCTTGATACCAACTCGCTATTGTGATGAGAGGACCAAGAGTCAGCTCGCTATTGCGATAAGGTATCGTTTCCGCCATATGGTAGCTCACCTCGAAAAGCTCTGGGTTCATCAGAGGCAACTCGATCACTTCTCTCAACTCTCTGACTTGTTCTCCGAGACCACCGATACCAGCGAAAGAAGCAGATCCGGGATCCTCAAGCGACATGTTGTAAACCTAGGATGAAAGGTTGATATCGTCAACGGAGAATCTCCAGTGAAGTAATGCTTGGGCGGGTTGAGATATAGCTACGCACCATGGGGTCGACTTCTCGAGGCAAGATTCGCATGATCGTGAGGGTTGTCATATCAAGCGAGACTCGGACACCGGCTTTGAGCTGTACCATCAAATACGAGAACCGGTTAGCCAAACATATATGTGGGCGCTGTATGAAAGGTACTGACCTTGGCAGCAGGAAGAGTGGGTCTGTAAGATACGACATATCGAGGACCGGACGAAGCCTTAACGATGACTATTGACCGCGAGAGATCAGCTACTAATCCACGGGAGGTAGATTACAAGATAGCTGAAGGGTGTCACCTACATCGCTCCTCGTCAAGCTGTTTGAGCACTTCCCCAATGATCTGTCCTACACTCTGAAGCGCCTTGATATCCTCTTCTGTCTTGTCAAAGTCAGTTGCGAGACTTCGGATGTTGAGTCGGACTAATGATAATAGGTGAAGAAATGGTCAGCTATACACTCTTTGCCAGACTCAGACAACAATCAAAGCTCACTTGTCTTGAGGTTGTCCGACATTCGTGAGTGTTCCTTTACTTTCTGTAATACATTCAATGTATCTTCGTCAGTTGTCCGATACAGGGCATGGAGGAAGAGTAAAGGAAACAGCAACGTACCGCCCGATACGCCTGGATCGCCTCGTACTTCTCCGGCGCCATCCCAGAAGGCGCTACGATGGGCGCAGGCGCAGGCGCAGGCGCGGAAGCTGAAGCGGCCGCGTTGGCCGATGAGCTGCTTTCTCCTGCTGACATGGTGCGTGTGTACTTGCTTGACCAGAATATAGATATTATAAACGAGAAGAGGTCAAGAAGAGCAATGTGTTGAACGATGTTGAGATGTTGAGAAGGTGGTGTATGACGATGGATGTCTCGTTGTCGCGACTGACGCGGCCTTGGACACTGTGCCATCTGTACATTATTCGAGTGACCCATTTTAAATTTCCGAATCCTGTTAGTTGAAACCTGATCATCCTCATTGGCCCCTTACACGAGTGATTCACGTCAAAATAATTCAAGACCTTGTTGACAAAAATCGACTCTGCTAGCTGGTCAGAACCACCCTACCATTCGGCAAGAGAAAGGCGGTATATGTCCTTCCGATCTGGATTACAGCGAGCGATCTTCAACTACACACCCGGAAGACCTATTCTCAAAACGCTCAAGATGGCATCACCACCTTCGCTTCCGCCTTCCCCGCCAGCCAAACGACTGAAGTCAGATGCCGTCCAGACCAACGGCTTCACTCATATCACCGAGGCTCCCGTGAACTCTCTGTTCGCTCCGTCCGCCTCGACCTCGACTTCGAACGATGTAGCATCTACGGCTTCGACGTCGAAAGCCGGAGCGCCCCAACCCAAGCAGCAACAACAGAAGAAGAAGGCTCGAAAGCAGAGAAGACCACTGCCTGATCCCTACTCGGCGGGAGATGTGATGTTCCACGATGTCCGAGACTACCTTGGCACAGATTATGTTCAAGGACTCGTCGATGGAAAGACTGGAGCTGAATGGGAAGCTCCTGAGGAGCTCAAGCTGTACGAGATCGTAGAGCTGAAAGTGGACGCTTTCACCGTGTCAGGTGAGTGGTAGCAGCCAATCTTCGCTTGGAAGTCAGCCAGACAGAAGCGGATCACTGACGAATTAGCTGAATTTTTTGAATGTTTCAGGCGAATCATTGTCGCTCGCTCCTGGTGATAAGAGATGGGCCATCATCACGCCGTTCGCTCATCCCGGAGACAGAATCAGGGCCAAAATCTACAAACACGATAGGTTATGCTCGTATGCCGATATGGTGGAGATCTTAGAGTACAGTGAAGAGTACAGGGGTGGTGAAGGGGATAGGAGGAAGTACCCTGAGAATGGGTGCAAGTACTTTGGCGAGTGGTGAGTAAGATTTTGTCGTTGGCATACAAGGTTGCTCAACGTATGAGCCAGCCGCTTATACGTGGCGTGACTATAGCGGTGGATGCCAGCTTCAGCCCGTCCCATACCCTCTACAACTCCTGCACAAGCGTCGAACCGTCGAGCTGGCCTACCAGCGATTCTCCAACCTCCCCTCAGCTGCCGTACCGACGATTCAACCTACTATCGGCTCGCCGAAACAATGGGCGTACCGAACGAAGATCACACCGCATTTCGACGCTCCGCCTAAAGCCGCTAGAAATAGGATGCAAGCTATCAAGCAGGCTGCGAAAGATGCTGAAGCAGGGGAGGAGGATTTGATGAATGCCGACGTAGAGGCCGAGCAAGAAGGAAGGAAGGGATGGGATTGTAGGATCGGATTTGAGAGGAAGGGAAAGCCGGGTGTGATGGATATCGAGGTGAGTCAGAGAGATCTGAAGCAGAGCCGTCGAGACCTCAAAATCTCTACAGCCTTAGCGATCAGACTTCATTCGCCTGCTGTGCTAGACGTCAGCTGACTCGAGGACGCTACCAGGAATGCCCTATCGCCACACCCGTATTGAACGAGAAGATGGTGGAAGAGCGGAAGCGAGTCAAAGAGTAAGTTGGCGGATTTTCCACACCCCCATATATGGACTATCAATTTTTCTGGTCCTTCTCATTGCTGTATCTGAATCTCACTGTAGATGTGAGACCTGATCTGATTATCTTGTCTGCCCTTACAGCACCATCATGTCTTTCACAAAGGGCGCGACTCTGCTGCTTCGAGATTCCCTACCCGAGCCATCTCCTCTACCATCATCCACACAACCGTTCTCGCCATCTACGACTCCCACATTACCCGACTCTGGACATATCGCTATTACCAACCACCGGGCATCGGTATACGAACGAGTGGGCGAATACTTCTTCTCATTCGCAGCTGGATCTTTCTTCCAGAACAACAACTCGATCCTCATTCCTCTGACGGAATACGTCAAAGAAGCCATCTTTCCTTCTGATCCTACCTCTTCGACTTCCACCGCTTCCTCTGTTTCCGCTCGGACGCCCAAGCCTACTCACTTGGTAGATACGTATTGCGGCTCAGGCCTATTCGGAATCACCCTCAGCGCATGCTTTGAGCGCGTGGCGGGCGTCGAGATCAGCCAAGATAGCATCACGGCCGCCAAGAAGAATGCAGAGATGAATGGTCTGCAAGACAAGACAACTTGGCTGTGTGGGAAAGCCGAGGATATATTCGGTGGACTGGCCGAAAAGGGATTCGCGGGCGGACACAGCTGTGTCGTCGTTGATGTGAGTGTGGCTGCTTATCAGCTTGAGCTTACCCTCTTCACGCTTGCGTATTGAAGTGTATAGCCAATTGGCATGAACTGTTTTTTTCCCCGATGCTGACTGACACCATATCCGGTCTGTCACCATTCCTTAGCCCCCTCGAAAAGGATGCGATACCCCCTTCCTGGACCAACTCCTGACTTTTAAACCACTCACCGTCGTCTACGTATCATGCAACGTTCATACGCAAGCGCGCGATATCGGCTATCTCGTCACTGAGTCTGAGAAGCGCGGTGCGCCCGAGGGATGGAAGTACGTTGTGGAGAGTTTGAGAGGGTTTGACCTCTTCCCTCAGGTATGTGGTGTGATGGTCATCCTTTAACCACCCGTACTTGTCGAATTCCACGCGCTAGGCGATATCGTCTCGTTCTCCTACTAGTGTGCTTTCGATACCGGAGAACGTACGCTGACGATGCTTTTCACGCTGCAGACCGCACACGTAGAGAGCGTGGGCGTCCTCCGACTCGTCCAGGCGTAATTTGATGCCTTGTCAAGTGGGAACAACCAAAACTTCGGCAATACTGCACACGTTATTCAGGATATACCTTGCATCTATATTTTTCACTGACTCTTACACATTCTAACATGGCTCATGCATTCCTGCCACCCAGATACCTACTACAACAGGTCGTGCTCTATACCATGCACAGACAAATCTACAGCTCGACTGAACCCTTCGTTACATCGTCACTGCTACTTCTCAGACCCCTTGACGGCACCGCCTATGATCCCGCAGATGATGAGAATCACCACGACGGCGATGATGATTGTCCACTGGACATTGAGCAGGCAGTATCAAGTCAGCTTGCAGGCTCTGCATAAAGAGAGTCCCGATATGTGTGGATGACATGCTCCTAGCTGTGTCCACCTCCTGGGATTCATGGCGCGATAGCCTTGGCAATTGTCTATCCTGATCTCGCTTGTTTTTGCATTCGTCCCCGTGGCGTTTCCAGCGTGCAGTGCCGAGAAATCACTCACCTTCTTGTCCTTCCACCAGAACTGTCGGCGCGTCTTACCAGCTTGCGTATTGAACGTCTTGGCGCTTACAGAGAGGACCTCTGTGTATAGGTATGGCCCGGGCAGGATCAGACGACATGGAGACAAGACATCGTGAGCATTGTCCCTCGTATCGTCTTAAATTATGGTATCTACGATAACGCGGTGCTCGTGAAAGTCTTGATCGGATACAGTACGAGTCAGTCCCACTGGTAGTGCAACCAACAATAATCTCATACTGTACATAGTGACTTCGGCGAGGGAATAAGTCACTCGGGTGTGAATGCAAAAGCCGTACGCGCGAAAACGCTCACGAGTCTGCTGATCAAGGTGATCCAGCCTCTGACCCCTCTCGACGATACTCTCGATATTCTGATGCAAGATATGCTTGGTCTGGTCGATCTCGGCGTTGATAGCATTCATCTTGGCTCGTTGGGGATCAAGCTCGTCTGGAGAGGGGTGGCGGGAGCTGTTGCTGGTCAACGAGTGGGATTGGGACTGGAGCTGCGATGCCGAGTCTCGACGGCCTCCGAGTAGTTCTGCAATCAAAGAGATGTTCCGCGATAAGAGAATTTCGGGATAGTCAGCGAGGGATTCGTTGCCTCCAACCAGAGTGGACTAAGTTCAGCACATCCCTTGGGAGCTACTCCCAGGTTCATTCAATAACAGCTAAGAGTCCGGGGGCTATGTGGCGAAAAAGGAAACACAGGCAGATGTATTGTCCCCATCTCGAATGGGATGGGGGAAGCGAAGTGAATGAGGCAATGAGACCGGGAGATAACATCATATCATCGGATCCGGGTGAGAAGGTGAACTGGGCAACTCTTGAGGCTTATTCCTTCTCGACTCACCCTGTCTCGATGCTAACCCAGCAGCGTCAGTCTGCTTACTCGTGGCTGTGCAAGACCTCGTATCGCTCGGCGAAGGGTCGTACGGCTCGGACATGTTGGCGGCGGTCAATGAGTGAGACCTGGGTCGATAAGTAGAGTTCGACTACAGCCCTTCAAGTACTAGGCAAAAGTCATCAGTCTGCGAGTAGTGCTGGTCTATCTCCTGTGCTTGTGGTTTTGGGGCGGGGCCGGGAGTCTAAACTTTATCCTTGCGCCCAGTCAGTCTTTTGCAGAAACCCGCTTATTTGATCAGCTTACACGCGGCGGACTTCTTGATGTTGCTCCTCACGCTGTCAGAATAATTTCAGTATACCGGACGTAAGATAGGACAATGAAACCTGTGCTGTGATCGCAAAGGTCACATAGGCGGTCTCATCCAGTAGCTTATGCACGATCGTATACTCGTCAACAATGCAGTTTTGAGGTCCCATCTGCCTAGGATAAAAAACGCCCACAAAACTGTGATTTATGACCAGTTAAGTGAAATGACCATACCCCTTCATACCCTTCCTTTCATACCCATCAATCCATTGATCGGCTCACCCGTTGCTTTCGTCAATCTACAGCTGGTCAAGGTCAACATTATCTCTTCCACCTTTGGACACGACATAGACGCACTAGCATCTCTGCATCTTTGTGCCACACCATGCTCCCCCCCAATTGACCCAGAACCCTTTATCAGCCATACCGATCAGTGCCACACTCGTCAAATCTCCGAGATGATCCGCCACGTGTACGCCATTCCCCATGCATGTGCCATCTGCTGTGCCATGCCCTTCGTCATCACTTCCAGCGCGTCCAACGCCATCCATGCACGCAACAACCACAACCACAAACCACAACCACGACCACTCACCACCCTATCTGATCTATCATCGTGCATTCGCTATCAACACCACATCACATCACACTCACCTCTTCTCCTCTTCATACCCACGTCGTGCATCGTACTCAGCTCCGATAGCTTCGACAGTCCACCTGAGATACTCGACCGATAGCTAAAAGGCAGGAATAGAAGAACCGTAATCAGTCGTTGTTTGTGCTACCTACCCTCTTACCCTTCTTCCTCCAGTTCAGTCGAGAGCGATACGGCCAAGATGGCAGCGTCGGAGAAGCCCATCGTCGTGAGTAATAGGACCATTCTGAGCTGATAGTACTTCGACGTGGTGCTTCGCGTCGGTAGCTAATCAATACCTGCTTCTTCACTCACAGTTCACCGAGCATCTTCAGGTATGTCGAGAGACCGCGTCTTCCTTCCTCATCCTTCACTCTGCCCAGTACAGCCTCGCGACATAACAGCACTCACTGGAATACGAATAGCTAGCTGAGAAGGTCGCTGATCACGATCTCCCCTGCAGCTCACCGCTCTCGGTATCCAACCTGCCTCTATCTCATTCCAATCCTTAACCCTCGAGTCAGATGCGTGGATCTGTGTGAGAGAGACACTTGATACCCCCCAAGTTGTGATTGTGAACCTGAATGACTCGAATGATGTCGTCCGAAGACCCAGTGAGTTAGCGGCCCTCTTCAGTTGCGATCGGACAGCTGGGAAGGTGCAGGAGTCATCGAAAGGAAGGAAGGCTGGGATCAAAGGGACACGTCGCGGAAGAGCGATAACTGTGTATTTCGTCGCTTGGACGGAGGAGAAAAAGGACTCTGTCGTCGGCCAGGAGAAGTACAACGTGCTCCCCCCAGCTGTCTCGTGTAGTGCAACGATTTGTGACACGAGAAGCCTTGCTGATTCGACTCATCCTCTCCAGTCACCGCCGATTCGGCGATCATGAACCCTCGAGCAGGGGACAAGATCCTCGCCTTGAAAGGTGAGCTCAGATTCAGCTGTCTCGAAGGTTTCGACGCACCATGCAAAGCTAATATACTGCTGCTTACCCTCCTTCAGCCCAAAGACAACTTCAGGTATTCAACCTTGGCACCAAGTCAAAGATTGGCGCTCACCTTATGAACGAGGATGTGACGTTCTGGACGTGGATCAACGAGACTACGATCGGTATCGTAACAGACCGGGAGGTATTGCATTGGAAGGTGATGGATGGACAGGCCGCTCCTCAGAAGGTGAGCGGGACGCCACTCTCAGCCACAAGTTGCGGGGATCCTCTTGGCTGGATCCTGAACTCAAAGTACTAATCTACCTGGTGATCGCTTACACAGGTATTCGACCGACATGCTACCCTCGCCGGCAACCAAATCATCAACTACAGAATATCCCACGATGAGAAGTGGCTCGTCGTCGTCGGTATCTCCTCGAACCCTAACGCCGGTCAACCTGGTCAGAACGGCTTCAAGATCAAGGGTGCTATGCAGCTCTACTCTCTGGAGAGAGGTGTATCGCAGCCCATCGAGGGTCACGCTGCCGCTTTCGCGACTATAAAGATGGACGGCGCTGCCAACCCTACCAAGCTGTTCTGCTTTGCCGTAAGAACAGCGACTGGCGCTAAGGTGAGCTTTATCCTCATGGCGTTGTTACGCCCGACAAAAAGCTGACCCTTTTTGCTATAGCTCCACATCGTTGAAATCGGTCACCAAGCGCCCAACCCGCCTTTCCAGAAGAAGGCCGTCGACGTCTTCTTCCCCGCGGAGGCTACAAACGACTTCCCCGTCGCTCTCCAGGTATCGCCCAAGCACGGTATCCTCTACCTTGTCACCAAGTTCGGTTTCATCCACCTGTACGAGATCGAGACCGGCCAGTGTATCTACATGAACCGAATCTCCGGAGAGACCATCTTCACGACTGCCGAGTATGAGACGACGTCTGGTATCATCGGTGTGAACAGGAAAGGTCAGGTTCTGAGCGTCAGCGTGGACGAGGATACCATTGTGCCGTATATCCAGCGTGAGTGATCGTTTTTCGCTCGGCTTTGCGGCTTTGCAACTAGTGGGATCCCGCCTGACGCATTTCGCAGAGGTCATCAACTCCCCTGAGCTCGCCATCAAGCTTGCTACTCGAGCTGGTCTGCCCGGTGCCGACCACATCATCCAGCAACAATACCAGGTCTACATCCAGAACGGAAACTACGGTGAAGCCGCCAAGATCGCCGCCAACTCCCCTCGAGGCCTTCTTCGAACTCCTCAAACCATCGAGACTTTCAAGAAACTTCCTCAGGTTCCCGGAACCCTTTCTCCCATCCTTCAATACTTCGGTATCTTGCTTGAGAAGGGAGAGTTGAACAAGTACGAGTCCCTGGAGCTGGCCCGACCTGTAATTCAACAAGGAAAGAAGCAGCTTCTGGAGAAGTGGCTCAAGGAGAACAAGCTTGAATGCAGTGAGGAGTTGGGAGATCTCTGTCGAGTAGCCGACATGAACCTCGCTTTGTCCGTCTACCTGCGAGCCAACGTCCCCAACAAGGTCGTCGCTTGCTTCGCCGAGCTTGGTCAATTCGACAAGATCGTTCTCTACTCGAAGAAGGTCGGATACACTCCCGACTACGCTCAGCTTCTCCAGCACCTTGTCCGAATCAACCCCGACAAAGGCGCGGAGTTCGCTACTCAGCTCGTCAACGATGAGAGCGGACCCATGGTCGATCTTGACCGCATTATCGACATTTTCATGTCCCAGAACATGCTTCAGCAGGCTACTTCTATCCTTCTCGACGCTCTCAAGGACAACAAGCCTGAACAAGGCCCCCTTCAGACCCGACTGCTGGAAATGAACCTTGTCTCTGCTCCTCAGGTCGCCGATGCCATCCTTGGAAACGAGATGTTTACCCACTACGACCGACCTCGAATCGCCAACTTGGCCGAGAAGGCGGGACTTATGCAGCGAGTGAGTGCTATCGTTGACACACTGCAACATACTAACGAACTCTGCAGGCGCTCGAGCATTACGAGGACATCAACGACATCAAGCGAGTTGTCGTACATACCAACTTGTTCAACCAGGACTGGCTCGTCAACTTCTTCGGTCGACTCACTGTCGAGCAATCATTTGCATGCTTGCACGAGATGCTCAAGTCCAACATCCGACAGAACCTTCAGATTGTCGTTCAGATTGCCTCCAAGTACTCTGATCTCCTCGGTCCCGTCAAGCTTATCGAGCTGTTCGAGCAGTACAAGAGCTCAGAGGGTCTCTACTACTACCTCGGTGCCGTTGTCAACCTCAGCGAAGACCCCGAGGTGCACTTCAAGTACATCCAGGCTGCCACTCGAACTGGTCAGATCCGAGAAGTTGAGCGGATGTGCAGAGAGAGCAACTTCTACAACCCCGAGAAGGTCAAGAACTTCCTCAAGGAGGCCAGGCTTTCCGACCAGCTTCCTCTCATCATCGTCTGCGACCGATTCGACTTTGTCCATGACCTTGTCCTCTATCTTTACCAGAACGGTCTTACCAACTTCATCGAGATCTATGTCCAGCGAGTCAACTCTGCCCGAACTCCTCAGGTCATCGGCGGTCTCCTCGATGTCGACTGTGACGAGCAAACTGTCAAGAACCTTCTCATGTCCGTCACCGGTACTTTCCCTATCGACGAGCTCGTAGAGGAAGTGGAGAAGCGAAACAGGCTCAAGCTCATCCTTCCGTGGTTGAACAACAAGGTCGAGCAGGGATCCACCGACAAGGCCGTTTACAACGCCATTGCCAAGATCTCCATCGACTCGAACAACAACCCCGAGGCCTTCCTCAAGGAGAACAACTTATACGACCCTGCTATCGTCGGAAAGTACTGCGAGAAGCGAGACCCGTATCTCGCTTACATTGCATACGCCAAGGGCTTCTGCGATGACGAGCTGATCAACATCACGAACGAGAACCAGATGTACAAGCACCAGGCTCGATACCTGGTCAAGCGAAGAGAAATCGACCTCTGGACTCAGGTCCTCGACCCCGAGAGCATCCACCGACGAGCTCTTATAGACCAGGTCATCGCCACCGCTATCCCCGAGTCCACCGACCCTGATGATGTATCAGTCACTGTCAAGGCGTTCATGCATATGGAGCTCCACGGTCCTCTCCTCGAATTGCTCGAAAAGATCATCATCGAGCCTTCGCCCTTCTCGGATAACCGAAGTCTCCAGAGTCTCATGTTCCTCACTGCCATCAAGAACGACCGAGGCAAGGTCATGGGATACATCAACAAGCTCTCTGGCTACGACGTCGAGGCCATCGCCAAGGTCGCTACCGAGGCTGGTCTCTATGAGGAAGCTTTCACCATCTACCAGAAGCACGACATGCACGCTGAGGCTATGAACGTGCTCGTCGAGCACATGGTCTCCATCGACCGAGGTTTCGCCTACGCCAACAAGATCAACCAGCCCGCCGTATGGTCTCGACTCGGTAAAGCTCAGCTTGACGGTCTTCGAGTCAAGGAGGCTATTGACTCATACATCAAGGCTGAGGACCCATCGAACTTTGCCGAAGTTATCGAAATCGCCAACCGAGCAGGCAAGCACGAGGACCTCGTCCGATACCTCCAGATGGCTCGAAAGACCGCTCGAGAACCCAAGATCGACACCGAGCTTGCTTACGCTTACGCTAAGACCGACCGACTGCATGACATGGAGGAGTTCTTGGGCATGACCAACGTCGCCGACATCCTGCAAGTTGGAGAAAAGTGTTTCGACGACGAGCTTTACCAGGCTTCCAAGCTGTTGTTCTCTTCTATTTCCAACTGGGCCCGATTGGCTACCACCCTCATCTACCTCGGTGAGAACCAGGCTGCTGTCGACGCTGCCAGAAAGGCCGGTAACACCCAGTAAGTGATGACTGCCTCCTAGACGCTATTTGAGAACCGGGCTGACAGCCTCCGTCCACAGGGTCTGGAAGCAAGTCAACGCTGCTTGTGTGGACAAGAAGGAGTTCCGTTTGGCTCAGATCTGCGGTCTCAACCTGATTGTGAGCGGGCTTAACTTTTCGTCACCTGTCGAATTTGCGCTGACAGAGCTGTGCGCTTCTAGGTACACGCCGAGGAGTTGCCAGCTCTCTTGTCTCTCTATGAGCGAAACGGCTACTTCGACGAGATCATCTCTCTCATGGAAGGTGGTCTTGGTCTTGAGCGAGCTCACATGGTAAGTCTGCTTTCAACCGGATTTGTTTGGAAAGGTTTGACAAGGCTGACATGTATCACAGGGCATGTTCACCGAGCTTTCTGTGCTCTACGCCAAGTACCGACCTGAGAAGCGTGAGTGAAACAAGCGATAATGAACGGACCTGGGACTGATGCGTCGATTCTAGTCATGGAGCACTTGAAGCTGTTCTGGCAGCGAGTCAACATTGTGAGCTGCCGCACTGTTCCACATTGGTGATGGAGCGCCCAGCTGACAAGTAGTTCATCTGTAGCCTAAGGTCATCAAGGCTGCTGAGCAGGCCCACCTCTGGTCTGAGCTCGTCTTCCTATATGTTGTATATGGTGAGTTATCGTCCTGCAAGCAGATCTACGCACGAACATACAGCTTACTTATGCCGGCCCTTACAGATGAACCCGACAACGCCGCTTTGGCTATGATGGAGAGATTGGGTGACTGGGACCACGATCAGTTTAAGAAGGTTGTTGTCAAGGTTGCCAACATGGAGATCGCCTACCGGGCTGTATCCTTCTACCTTGCTCGACAGGTGAGCCAGGAGAATCTCGCAAGCACATCTTCAACAGCTGACACACCGGCCATGTGCCATGTTCGCAGCCTAACCTGCTTCCCGACCTCCTTGCTGCTCTTACCCCTCGTCTCGACCACGGCCGAGTCGTCAAGATTCTCCAAACCGAAGACCACTTGCCTCTCGCCAAGCCTTACCTCATCGCCACGCAAAAGCTCAACCTCGCCGTCGTCAACGAGGCGTACAACGACTTGCTCATTGAGGAGGAAGACCACGTCACATTGCGAAGCAGTCTGGAAACCCACGATCAGTACGATGCTATCAAGCTGGCTAAGAGACTAGAGAACCACGAGCTGTTAGAGTTCCGAAGGATCGCTGCCTTGTTATACAGGGTGAGTGGATGATGACCTCTGGGTTCAATTAAGTCTGCTTTCCTGTGCTGATTCGTCTTGAACTCGCAGCTTAACGGTCTCTGGGAGGAATCGCTCGCCCTCGCCAAGGCTGATAGATTATGGCGAGACGCGCTCGAGACCGCCGCTGCTAGCAAGGAGGTCTCAGTAGCCGAGGAGTTGGCTGGGTACTTTGTCTCGATCGGCAACAAAGACGCGTTCGCTGCTATCCTCTATGTCTGCTTCGAGCTCGTACGACCCGACTTTGTGGAGGAGATGGTAAGTGACGGATCCAACATGCCGGCATATGTCATCATGGCAAGCGACATGGCTCAAGCTAACGTCGGTGTCTCTCCTAGTCATGGCGATTCGGTCTGTCCGACTACTCGATGCCGTACAAGCTCCAACTGCAGCGAGATCAGTCTACGAAGATTGCCGCTCTTGAGAAGGAAGTCAAGGAGCTGCGAACCAAGACGGCGGAGAAGGAGCCTGATAACGAGCCTTCGTCTTTGATGGGCAGTGGACTGGGACAACGGTTGATGATCGGTGGACCGACGTGAGTGGGCTGTTTCTGGCCTTCACCCTCACCCTAGTGTATTGACATGATGATCTGGATGCTGACGATTTGCGTGATCCAGCGGCGGACCGCCTTTCATGGGTAACGGTATGCCCAACGGAGGAATGATGGCTCAATCCACCGGCTTCTACTAGTCGAAGCTTTGGTTCGACGTCTGACCTTCTCCTCTCCCATCATCCATCTCGGACACCAGACTCAGTCTGATACCGATAGATCGCTATCATACAGGATCTCTCATCCTCGTCTATCTCATCGTTGTCAATTAAGGATACATATCAGAGTAAACAAATGTGATACCTAAGATAGACTCTGCCTTACCGCTTCAGCTCATCTCTACCCGCTTCTCCTGCTCTTTGCGAGTCGAGTCACGCGCTTTTACGATCCCGCTCTCTCTCTCTCTCTCTACCTCATTCCTTTCTCTCATTCCCGGTTCCAGTAGATACGAAAATCAAAATGAATACAATGCGTCTGAACCTATCTCTCCAGCTTGCCCTATGACTGACTGAGGGTGCTTATTGACCATACTTGTTTCATCAGTATGAGCATCATCCTTCTTGTTATGACTGATTATTGTTGATGCCCGTGTAGGATACGACAGATTCGGGCTCCGAGAATGAGACTGAGGATGTCAGTATACGGGTACTGGAAGGGACGGCCAGCGGAAGGATACTCGGAGAGGGAAGCGCCAATAACGCCATTAGGCAAAGACAGTCTACTCAGGTGCCGGGACATGACGACAGCGGCGCAGGCGACGATACAGGGGCCTCGATATAGACGGAGAGGGCGGAGACGAAGACGGAGACGGCTGCGGCTGGTAACCCCTTCTCGTTTGCTCTCTCGACTTGGGCATGGGCAAGGCGATTCGCCAATTATGCCCCGTACGGAAGAAGTACCATACTCGACACCGGCTACCTTTAGCTCTGGTCAGAGTCAAGAGCTGATGTGAGAACAATCCCAAGGACCTGAAGGACCTATCTCAATCCTGCTCCGACTCCTCCCCCTATGAGCAGCGAAAGCACCCTATGCATCACTTGCCACTTCGAGCTGGCCTCCGCCGCCGCCGACGACGACGACACCCACAGCTCTGAACCCAGTGGCGATGATGCTATGATGATCGAAGACTTCTCGGAATACCATAGGCTCCGAGCCAGAACCATACGTCCATTCCCAATGAAGCCAATACAGCTGACAGACAAGCTGACGGCCGCCAAAACTTTGCTTGAGCGATTACGCAAGGGGCTCAGGCCGGCCGGGGGATAAAGCCTGACCCCCGGAGCGGGCTTCACGCTTCCTTTCCGTGAGCGACGCTGGGACAGGAGCGACACAGATTGCTGCAGACTTTTCGGGAACGGGAGAAGCAGAAGGAACTGATGTTGATTTGGATATGGAGGATGTGAAACATGAGGGGATCGATGATGAGTCATGGAATCAGGCTGCCGCTGCGACGCTCATGGTGCTAAAACCAAGCGAAGACGTAGGGCTGTGAGGACAGGGACGAGTGACTGCGATTTCTATGCATGGCATGTGCAGTCGCAAACGAAGATGAAGAACATCTTTGTCGGTAAACCTCTTGATTGCCATAGAGCTTCTGTCCCTGACTTCCAGCGCCTGATTCTTCTACTCATCGCTGACTATTCGCCAGACTTTGACACTCCCATCGTCTCCCGCGCTGCTCAGCAATCCAAGCCCTTTCTTATCGTCCCTGACACACCATCCAACAGCATTCACGTCGCTGACTCCATGCGCGTCTTTCACAGCCGCCACAGGCCGTATCTGCACCCGGCTGGAGCTGGAGCCGGCTTCTGGCTTGTCCTTGTCCTTGCCCTCGGCACCGGGGCCACTGAGCTGCCATACGATGATCTTGCCGTCTCCTCCTGCCGAAGCGAGTAGTCCGAGATCAGTGCCAGAGTCAGAGTCAGAGTTGCCAGGTGTTATTGATGATGAAGCCGAGGACGGGGAGATAGGCGAGGGGTTCCAGGAAAGGGAGAAGACGGATCGTGAATGAGCGGCTTGGTGGAGGATCTCTTCGAATGGCGAGTCAGGTTGATTGCCTCTGCAAGAACGTAAGAACGATAATCAGATCAGCTCGTGACATTCATTCGTGGATCAACTAGCAGTGCAGCGGTCAGAACCAATCCGAGCCAGAGCCACTCACCGCCTCTGCCATATTCTTATCCCACCCGTGTCGCCCCCACTAGCCAAAAACCTCCCACAAGGACTCCAAGCCAAACTCCATACGGTCTCATCCTCCTCTAAAGGCGGGACAACCAGCTTCTCCTCCGCGGCCTTCTCTTCTGCGCTAGGCACCAACGCGGCGATCAGTGCAGGGGAGGAAGTGGATGGGATCGTCAGTGGAGCCGGAGGAAGCTTGGCGTGTGCTTTTTGGAAGATTGTCCAGTCTGAGTCGGGGTCGTCGAACGCTAGGTGAATGTGGGAGTCGTAAGATGCCGAAGCCAAGATCTAGACAGATGATTTGTATATTGTTAGCCTGATCTACAATGAAGCATGCGGCCCATTAATGGAGGCCATAGACCTTACTCACCTCCTCATGCGGGTGCCAGGCTATACACTTGACGTCCTGAGAATGCTCCATCATCACAGCAATGCACTCAAAGTCGGCGTCAGGTTGTACTGTATAGCACCCCAATTTCCTGTTAATCAGCATCACTGGCCACCTTCCTTGCAGACAGTGCAAGCAACGCCGAAGTCTGATGGTCCGTCCAAATAGACACTCCCTCTTGACGCAGACTCACCTTCCCAGATCCAAACACTCTTATCTCTCGAACAGCTCGCTAGCAGCGCTCCATCGCTGGAGAACCCGACACTCTTGCATTCGCTCTCATGACCCTCCAACGTGGTCACGCACTCCCACTCCTTCTCCTTCCCGTTTATCCCGTCATCATCATCTGCATCATCGCCCAAAGCAGCGGCGGGCTTGTAAACACCGTGATTGCCTTCATCGTCGTCGGATTCAGCATCGGAGTCAGGGATGACCTCTTCCCATACGCCTACTGTCGAATCGAACGAACCGCTAGCCAATGTCCGACCGTCGGGGGACCAAGCCACGGAGCGCACAGTCCGCTTGTGGTCCGTCTCGATTACTTTGTTCAAGCTGAACGAAGGCTTGGAATCGTTCGACGAAGGGAGCTCACTTGACTCCGAAGCTGATGGGAGAGTGTACGAGTAAAGCCGGATCGATCGGTCGGTCGAGCATGATGCGAGCAGGTTCCGAGTCGGATTGAAAGTCACACACCATGCGGGCTCGGCATGGCCCGGCAGATCACCCAATAGCTGTAGCTGCGGCATCTCGATCGTGGTCCGGTCGAAGCGAGCCTGGTGTGAAGTGTATGCAACGTCGGAGAGATTGATCTTGACGAGAAAGAAGATAAGGAATCATAAGAGGGAGAAGGTCGATAATTTCGGTGGGGGAGAAACGAGGTGGAGGGTGTACAAATCTCGAAGAAAAGCCAACTTATCCTCTTTCGTCATTTCTTGTCATCTCTGCATTTCCAAGACATCGCAAGAATCAGGACAGGCTGCGGGTAGGACGCTAGATCTAGAGCATAGAGACTAGAGTCGAGAGATTACAATATGACTGTCGTGCAAGACCAAGAGCAAAAGGACCAGATACCGGTGACTTGTTTCACTGGATTCTTGGGTAAGTCGTAATCAGTTCGTCCGTGAGGGCCTCTTCCTCTTCAGTGTGAACTACAGCTGATCTTACAGTCATTCATAGGTGCTGTGAGTATCTCTCATAACCCAAGATTCGACAGCTGTCCATCTGAGGAATGGACGAGAATCCAAGGAGGAACTTAAAGCTGATACCTGGCACAGGGCAAAACGAGCACGATTTTATCGTTGATCCAACAACTACCGAAAGACTACAAGGTGGTATTACTGAAGAACGAGTATGGAGATGTCGAGGGTGAGCTCCTATTCTTCTTTTGTATTGCAATCCGGTACTTTCGATATACTGATACAGGGTGTCATCTTGGTCTGGCTGTCAGTCGACTCATTGCTAGCTTCGCAATCCAACATCTCAGGCGTGTCGGAAATCCTCAACGGGTGCTTGTACGTACCTAAATTAAAGACTTGGGACATCGTAGCTGTCCAAGTGCCAGGCAAAGCTGACTATGTGACTCGTCGATAGATGCTGCACTATGGTGGGACTGGTGGAGAACGCGTTGATCGAGATCAAGGAGACCATGAAGCCGGACAGGATCATCATCGAATCAAGGTGAGTCGCTCCCACCTGTCCCTCACTTCTTCCTATTTTCTGACATCTTCACCCGACAGTCCTGTATGCTTATTGTACCCGTCGTCTCTGCAGTGGCTCAGCCTTCCCCGCTACGCTTGCACTTCAGATCCGGCAGCTGGAACCGCAAGGGCTCAAGCTTGATGGCGTTGTCACTGTCGTGGATTGTCTCAACTTTAGAGGATACGAAGACTCCTCGCCATCTGCCAAGGTATGTAGTCCATTCCACTTCGAATGATCATCCCGCCAAGCGCCAAGGCGGCTGATCATCTCCACCTCACCTCAGCTGCAAGCCAAGTACACCGACCTGCTACTGCTGTCGAAACACCAATTAGCGAATGAACGACAGATGGACGACCTTGTTGATGCCCTCAACGAGCTGAATGACGAAACGCCCAAGCTGAAAGTAGGCCCTGCTCCGTCAAATCCGCCCAAGCCCGAGGTAGTCTTCGGCTTGGATACGAAGCTGTTCCAGCTGGTCGAGGGGGAAAAGGCTACTTGGGCTGGGATTGGAAGTACCGGTGCGGGCGGAAGCGGAAGTGGGAAGGGCGAGTGGCATGGTGATGAGGTCGAGACGAAGCAGGTCTGGAAAGGACGCAAGGGGAAAAGCAAAGCTCACCAGCATGAAGGAGGCGGCGAGTGTGACGCTTGTTACAATGATCAAGAAGTACACGAGCAGGAAGACGGGATCGTTCCTGTGGACAGGGAACTACTGGATCAAGAATTGGGCAAACTTTCCTTTGAGATCTATCGAGGTTAGTTCCAACTGTACATCTTTTCTCGCTCACTGGTTTGGATTTCTGACTGGAATGGTTTCCTTGCAGTGAAAGGCATTGTGCGCCTCGCATCATCGACCTCATCTCTCGGCTACGAGACTCACATCCTCAATTACGCCTTCGGCCGCTACGAACTCACCTCGATCCCCTCATTAGACGAGGATGAAAGCCTGAGAGGGACGAGCCTTAGATGGACTATCATGGGTGAAAGGGGAGAAGTGGCTAGGAGAGCAAGGCGGCTGGCGGAAGGGCTAGGAGCTCAGGTCGAGTGATCTCCTTGGTATGTCAGAAGTCATGCACGCCGTTCTCGTGGCATCATATCACGATGTCGTCCATCGCTCTGAATGAGTGCGGGACTGGCTAGGTCAAGCCTGCGGGTATGCACGTGGGTCATGGCGGATTGGTATATGGCTGTACTCTCCCAATGCAAAGGACATGCACGATACAGTGAGTGCTTCTGACCGAATGATCGAAGCGCAGTGCGGTCTGTGAGGTCTGCATCGAGTCAGCGCGCACTCGCATCCTCTCCAAGACGACGTATCGTGTCATCACACGAAGTCTTGTTTCTCCAATCGTCCGAATCGAAGCCTTGTTGCTCAGCTCAAAGGAAGTGCATCGAACAGCCAACTCGACTCATGTTTCCTCGCGCTCGGTTTCAAACGGACAAGGGAGATAAGGACAGCTAATCGAGTACGATTTCGTCTGTAAATTCTGCCTTAACGCCTGCGGTTCTTTGCGTTCTAGGACGTTCGTCTTCACAATTCTGCTCGCGGCTCTCCCACACATGAATATTCAGCTATTCATCATATACAGTCAGCTATTCATAGATAACGTTATCCTATCGATAAGCCGAGCAAGCACCATGGGTACGTCGCGTCTGCACGATTTTTGCTGCAAATCAGCTCATCCGTCCTTGACACCAGAACTGACTCATTGTGATAACAGATTCCACAAATCCATCTGCCACTAGGAGTCTGCGCAACAAGGTTCTTCATCCTCTAGGAGGGGAGAGCAAGAGCGACCGTCTCCGCCGCTTGCAAGAAGAGCTCACCGAAAAGGAATACAAGCTGAACACGACGGAGTCCTACCGAATCACTTTGCAAACAAGAGCTGAGACCGCTGAAACCGAGCGGGATAGTTTGCGAGCAGAAGTAGCTGAAGCGGAGTCGACCCGCGCCGACATGGCTCGCAACCTGGATCAAAAGACCAAAAGTCTCGAGACTGCAATTTCGACCCTCGAAGACTGTGTACACTCGCTACATGAGCAGTGGACCAGCCTTTCCACAAAGTTGAACGAAGCTGAATTGAAAGCTAGCGGAGCGGACGCCATGGAATCTCAGCTTAGCACTCTCCAAACGAAACTACGTGACACCGAGGATCAAATGATGCTAAAGTGGGAAGATGTGGAATCCCTCGAATGCCAGCTGAACAGATCAGAGTGGGCAAGAGACGCAGGTCTTCATCAGGCAAAGGAAGTCGCGAAAAGACTGCCTGGGCATGTCACTCACTATACGACACTGGCATTGAATCAGGCTGGGGTAGCGAAGTACGAGCAAATAACGGGAACCGGTACCATGGCTTCGACTTCCTCAAGTGATGTTCGGCTTTCCCTGGCTCAATCCATATACCGTAACAACATGGCTGCTCGACCAAAAGTTTTCGAGCTCGTGGACAACGTGACCATGAGTGCTTTGGACGGGTACTTCAACAGGTATGAGAGATGGCCTGAAAACCTTTCAAAGCTGGAGTTGGAATCAACTGTGACTCGAGACGACAATGGCGAAACCTTTCGTGTGACTGTGTATCCCACTGATCGTGAGCTCTGTGAGGAGCAAATATTGGACCTACGCGATCCTTCAAGCACGAATATGTTACTTGGCATGGCTGCTGAACGCAAATCTTTGCCTTCGACGGAGTAGGAAGTCCAGCTGGATGAGGATCAGGAAAGTCGTCGAGGTGTGATTCGACCATCTGGACGTTTCTATTCTTTTCCGTCGCCGCCATCAAGCTGCTGAATTCCAGCCCCTGCTACTGTATACTTCTCGTTTTCATTGTCTCAGCAAGCCTCAAAAGGCCGCAAAGCTTCTTTGATGGGGCACCGTTTTGCCTAGACATCTGTGTAGCTACCGTTCCGACTAGATCTTCTTCGAGCAGAAGCATTACTCCCGCCCATGGCAAATATGGACAGTATGTCTGCTTATAACATTTTGCTACTGTGTTGGTATTGTATGAGCACTCGTATACACACACTTTCTCCGTCCCTCACTTCTTCCGCCATCAACCCTTCCTTTTACGCCTGTCGTCGGTTCGTGTTCAAATGCAGGAAAGGTTCGTCGCATGCAACGATACAGTATGTGCTTCTTGGCTGCACGGGTACGAGTACTGATACAGTCCCACCGCACTGAAAGGGTCCAACGCTACTCATAATACTCCGTTGCTACACTTCATGCCATGAGACCTATTGAGTGACGTGCGAGCAAAGCCTTGAAATCAATTGAGAAGTGATGCCTTCCTTACAGCACAAGCTGCGAACCGCAATGCTTGACGAATCACGCCGCCTTGTGGAAGGCACTACGAGAGAGCAATCCCAGCGAATCATTCATCTGTACTGTGTCTTGAGAAACCGAGCACCTTGCGGCGTTCACCCACTGAATCCTGCCAGCCGTTTCTGTGATTGCGCTTATAGTAAATTGCCTCTGTAGGAGCCGCATCCGATAGGTCGAAAAGTGACACAGTTTCGAGCCTAAGGTGAAGTTGCGTGAAACATGAATACAAATGTCAAGTCGATCGTCGTCCTATTCTGTGCTAAAGCGGAAGTTGAGTTTGACAACAGGAGATCGAAACAAACCGATCATAAGCAGAGGAGAAACGATGATACAAAGCGAAGGTCCCATAACGCGTGTATAGTCGCGCAGCGGGTACCATGTCACTTTCATGTACGAGTAATGTACAGATACGGCAGCTTGTATCTCATAGGGGCGCTTCCTTTATTCTATTCGAATACTGTACGGCCAGGCGTGTAATCATCGCTGTTGAATGCTCTCTGCAAGCTGAATTCCCCTGGCGTCGTCGAAATTGGGCCGCGACGCTGCCTCCATCCCTTCTCATTGTGCACCGCGTCATCTTCTTCTGTCTTAACACCTCTGAACCCCATGATCGCCACCGAGCTCGCAGCGATTGACAGACGAGTAGCGCTTCTTTCGATCCCTCCCTCGCCTTCGCTCTTGGTAGCCCACCCTTCCTCGCCCCTATCACTGTCATCCGAAGTCGGTACATTCCGTCCACTATCAGCCATCCACCCGCACCTACTTGACATCCTTCGAACCACATCGCCTACACTCCTGGCTCGGGTCAGTCGGGCATTCTACGATGATCTGATTCCTACCATCTACCGAGATGTCAGTTTGACTGAGCAGAATGTGTGGAAGGTTTTAGAGGGTGTCAAGCGCGAAAGAAAAGGAGCGGCGTTGGGTTTTGTACGCGATCTGGAAGTGGGGCTTGACGCCTTGCAGGCTCTGGCCCGAGGTCGACCAAGCGACTCTTCGAAAGCTGTGGAGCTGCAAGTTACGAGCGATTCTCATTCCTATGCACCTTGGAACCTTGCGCCGACCGATCTAAGTCCACTAAGTCCAATTGCAGACCATCAAACCGTACCTCCGGATTCTGCGAGAACTCAACTCCAGCCCCTCTTCTCGCAGGTCAAAAGACTTCATCTGCCCTGGCCAATGATCGATACACTCTCATCCCAGATCGCCTGGGCTGAAGGCCGGTCCGATGGGGTCTCTGACGCAGCGGAGACCTCTAGAGGCAGCGCGGACCCATCGGACCTCTCACAAGTCTTGGCGCAATACGTCTGTGCGTCAACTATACACCTCGATCTGCGGGCGATGGTCGCTTCTTCTTACTGGGCGTTGGACAGTGTCGTTACCGCTCTCCTCGCCCGATCGGTCGAGACCGCAGCTCTGAATCGAAGGCCTCTCTCGCTCGCGATTGAGGTCGCTTTACCACCCGAGTCGCCGGCAGGAGGGTACATCCCACATGGTATCTCCGTCCCAGCGGTGATCAAATTCAGGCCGTCCGCCACAGCTAGGAAGGAGCATTACGCCAAAGTCATACGCGACCATTACGATGTCCACACCTCGCGGGACTGGTGGCCCGCCATTGAGTACTGGGTGGAGGATATACACGGTGTGAAGGATGAGCTGGGAAAGATGGTCGAAGCGCGGATGAGAGTGCACATGGACTTGTTGCTGGATGAGATAGACGGAGGAGTTCTCAGGCAGGTCGACACAGCTTAGAACGTATAGAGAGTTCTGCATAGAGTCTATCCATGCTTATTGAACCGGCTACGGATATAACAAATTAGGCGCGACCACAAATGACACGGATATACAGGCGTGCGCTGACTGCCCTAACTAGTCTTAGGCGGATCTGACCGCGGTCGTCACCACCGACATCGCCGACGATGCACAGAGGCTGATCAGGTGGAGACGATCAAGACGTCAGACCCGGCAGCGGTCGGGATACTTGCAGAGTCTCGAGTTTGAGCGGCGGTAGTCGGCATTCGACATGTCATCGGACATGTCCTACGATTGATGTTTGTTCCACGCACGCTGCTCACGAGTTACGTGGACCCTGCGGTACCTGAGTGCTGACTGTAACTTACTTACAGTATTCGCTCTCAGTTGAATGAGTTTGGCCTTTACAGCTGACAGGGTAAGGAGAAGGGTTCGGCGAGAGATCTGGAAAGCGATAATCGAAATGCTGTTGAAGCAAACGAAAATATGCATACCGCGTTTCTCACTCTCGTCTACAGCAGCTTTTCGCTGTGGCCCACAGCACTCCGCTCTCTGCCCGTAGCTCCGCTGAATGCAAATCAGCTCCTCTCTCCGAGATTACATGATTCAGATGGGAGATGCGTATGCATGCCGCCTGCCTTGCCTGTCCGCCTGCCGCTAGAGCTAGAAATATGAAGTCGAGTCGAGGACTTGTGTAAGGTACAGACAGGCGAGACGAAAAGTGGAGGGATGATTAGGAGTATAAACTGTACTCATACTGAGTCCCTGGATGGATGGATGGGTGCGGATGGATGGATTCACTCATCACCCACCACATATGCATGCAATCAAACGTACACAAATACTTCCACTTTCGATCCCGCCAAGCGCCATCTTGATATTGCATTCTCCTCACTTCCCTTGGGGTCAGCTTTGATCTACCATCCATCATAGACAGTACTTTGACATAAGCATAGCATCGTGAGCAGTGACTTGGGAAACGTTGCATATAGTAAACAAGCGGTAGTAATACTCGTCCGCCAAGATGCCATCTTCACGCCCACCGCCGTCGATGTATCCGCCCATTCCCCACGGCGTTACCCCTCTTCCACCCTTCCCGCAACTCTTGCACATCAAGGACGACCCATCTGCACAGTCGTACAACCAGACCACGCCTAATGTCTCCGACGTTCAAGATAACGCCGCCCAAGTATCGGATAACGAGGATGACGAATTAGATGACAATGCCACTGCGGCTAGTCCCGGCACGTCGGCCAAAGAAAAGAAGGAACGCAAACCCCATGCGACGAGACGGCGGGTCGTACAGAGCTGCTCGGAGTGCAGAAGACGGAAGATCAAGTGCGACAAGAAGTGAGTATGCGCGGCGCTTCTGTTTCCGTTCCCAGGTTCAGCTGGGGCTCAAGCAGCATTGAAGACGCTGACCTCCACTATCGTTCTTCCCAGATTCCCCTGTGGTGAGTACCGGTCATGTCGGCCTTTGCAAGCCCGAGTGTGTACTAATGACCATGACGATCAACAGGCCCCTGTATCTTAAGATCAGACCAGGCCAGATGTCATGAAGTTGGGATGGTGAGTTTTTCGCCCTTGCAAGTTTGCTGATCGCTTTTGCTGACCTACACAACTCGTATTGCTGTGCCGATAGGCCGAGAAGAACGTGGTGGCTTCATCGTAAGCCCAAAACCGTTATCGTCTGCCATCGATTTATGTCTCACCAGGGTTATGCTGTATCTTGTAGGAACAACTTCGCTACAACATCTGAACTTGCTGCACTCGCTCATCGATTGGACGCTCTGGAAGCGAGCTTGTTGAAGAACGGTGCACTGCGCTCTACTGATCTCGATCACTTCATCAAAGTTCTGCGCGATGGTGAAGGACCCTCGACGTCGGTGTCTCGTAAATCGACCAAGGCGTCCTCAGCCCCGCAGGCTCTGACGGAGGAGGAGACGGTTGATGATACCGAAGGTGCGGCTTTGACTCTGGAACATCTCGCTTTTGGACGATCAAGGGCGGATGGATCACATGCTATGCCTCATTTCGGCACTCGTCTTTCCTCGGTATCACGACCTGCCCCAAACAATGACTATCACCTTGCGAGATCGATTGTGCCTCAACAAGCGGGTCTATCACCCTCGGCCGGATTAGTGCCCATCGACGGCATGCTGTCTTTTGGACCGAAGAGACCGGCCAGCTATAGCCTCAACGACGGGACTTCAGGCGGATCGGGTCCTGGCTCGGGATTGAGCCAAGAGGAGAGGGCGAGCAAGATTGATCAGCTGTTGGAACTGATTGGTCCTACAGACATATTTGAGCTGTTCTACAGGAAGACGGACGTCGCCATTGTGGCTCTCACAAGGTTGCTCCCGTCTAGACAAAGAGGAGAACTTTTGGTCAGAACAGTGAGTATCTGTTCAACACTTCGGGAACCGAATATGGAGAACTGATCAAACGTCCTCTGCAGTACCTCGAAAAGGTGGATTGGCTCCATCGATGTGAGTACCAGAACCTATAGATCAGAACGTTCAGATCCCGCTAAACCCTCGTCAATAGGTATGCACGTTCCTACGTTCCTTCGACAATGCAACGACCTCTGGTGTCTCCCTCCCGATCGAGTAGCACATGAAATCGCTCTGCCATTCATAGGTCTTTACTTCACGGTCTGCACCGTAAGTAACCTGTCTATACTGAAAAGAATTGTGCCGCCGCTGCGTGACGCTAATGACTGTTCAACGCACATAGCTCGGACTGCAGTTCATGGAACAATCGGAGATCTCGAACCACTTCACGGTGGACGAAGCACATACTTTGCCGGATACATGGTTCAACGCGGCCCGAAGCGTGAGTTCCCCGTCTAGCCGCTTTCAAGTGGGGTTCCGCGAACCAAACGCTAGCTGACGCCTTTGACGCTTGATTGACGCAGGCACTGTGGGCTGCCGATTTCGTTGGCTCCCACACTATGGAGGCCTTACAATGTATAATTCTCTTGGGTGTCTTTATGGTGAGTCACCAGCCCCAAACTCGGCGTAACGATTGGATGGCTGACCTTAGCATCTAGAACAACCGAGATCGAGCGGATGCTGCTTGGGCGTTGCTGGGAGCTGCCATCAAGGTTAGTTCGAGCTTCTTCGCATAGTCATCTACTACCACGTGCGTCTCGAGATGTCCAGAAGCTGATGCACTCTTACTTTGTGCTCTTCGAACAGATGGCTCAAGGCCTCGGTCTCTCTCGATTGGGTGCAGAACAACAAGCTGTCGATGGGAAGCCTCTACCCATGTGGACGGGCCGATGGGAGTCCCTGATCCAGCGGGAAGTGGGAAGGAGGATCTGGTGGAATCTCGTTTTCTTAGATTGGTCTTTGGCGCCAAGCTACAACTTCTCCTGCAGGTGAGTAGCGAGATCGCGTATGCTGTTTAACTTGACGCACGAATTGCTGACAAGCTCAATTCGTGTCATATAGTATTCAACCTGATCAGAGTTCGTACGATTCACCATTACAGTTCATGAAAAATACTTTACTGACTTGATGTCCAGTCAAAACTGCTTTACCCAGTAACATCGAAGATGAGGATATTATCGACGGCCAGCCGTTCCGTCCTCAACCCCTACAAGTCCGTACCGGGATGTCGTTCCAGCTTGCTCGACTCAAATTTGCGGAAATCACACAGAGGCAGATCTGGCAGGCGAACAACAATCATCATCCGCCATACTCGTTCATGTGAGTGGAGTGACCCTGCTTGGTATTCGCCCTGAGGATGCTTACTGATAATTTTCCATTTCGTCCATGATCCTACAGTTTGAGTGGTATGTCCTCCCGTTTCATCGTTTATGATATTTCTTCGACGTGTTGCTAATCTAATATGTTCTATATAGTCGACGGAGAACTGCGAAAGGCAATGATGGAGCTTCCTACGTTCTTCCAGCCCGACTCGTCGATCAAAGGTCCGCCCTCTCAAGACCCTAAAGCGTTGGTCCAGTACTATGAGAAGATCATGCTCAATCTCGCTATCCACTCGCGAATGATGAGGCTGCATAGACCTTGGCTTTCCAGAGGTTACGAAGACGAGAGGTCAGTTGCCCTCTGCAGTCGGCCCCGACCGAGAACAGAAACTGATCGTCAATATTCTACGGTATCATAGATTCGCATACTCGAAGGAGCAATGTATCAGGGCTGCTAGAGCGAGCTTGAGGATGATGTCAGACGCCGATGGTACTGCTGCCTTCCTCGAGAAGTGGTGGTTGCCCTTGTTCTACGTCTCCGTATCTGGTCTGGTGGTCATCATCGATCTCCTGGTAGGTCAATCGCAATGACTTTCTCATCATGGCATTTGAGCCCTTACTGACAATTGTCATTACTAGCGTACGCCTCGACGTCACATGTATTCTTCCGAGACGGATGAAAAGATTGCGGAAGTCAAGGGAGCTCTAGATCAAATGAGGTGAGAACAAAGGCCTATCAGCCGGAGACGATCGGTCCGTTGACAGCTTGAATCCCTTACAGAGGTATAATGGATGTCTCACATCCTGCCCGTGCCGCTGTGCGAGTCATGGATCTGCTGCTTGGTGAGTCAGCTTTCCACTACCGTTTCCATGTAGTGCGGCCACAGCTGACAGTTCCGTCTTTATAGCCGAAGTGGAAGAGAGGCGAAAGACTCCCGGCTCGACCTTGGGCAAACGCAAGAGCTCCTTCGCAGACAACGATGACGACGAGTCCGGTGGTCTCCAACGAGCGGTCAAAAAGCTCATCCACCAAGCGCAGCTCGAAGCCGATTCACCCAACACATCGATGAATTCTGGCTCGACGCCACAGGGTGAAGCCAGAGCTCCATCTCAGTCACCTCGACAACAGCAGCAGAAGGTGGACATGGATCGAACGCACGAACGACCAGTCTTTGATGCGTACCCCATGCCTTTCAACCCTGTTCAGCCGACCATTTCAAATGCCACCACCGCCACGCCTTCGTTGGCCCCGCCGCCTCAGAATATACAACAAGGGGGAAGTCCATTCACCTTCCCTGTCGATCCCACCAACGCGACGTCGTTCCCGACTTTTGACGGACGATCTTTCGGTCAGCAGACGCTCGACCCGGCCGTTCAATCGATGCTCTCGAGCTACTTCCCTCAGCCAACTGGAAACGGTAACATGCAAGGTCCAGTAGGATCGGCAGCTGTCCCACAGGTCCCGGACGACTTCCTGTCGCGAGTCTTTGGCTTTGGTTGGGATGCAACTGGAAATGTCCAGGGTCAGGGCCAAGGCCAAGGTCAAGGTCAAGGTCAAGGTCAAGGCCAAGCGCCAGCTCAAGGTGGTATGCCGCCTAATGGCCAGCATCCTCAGCCAATGCAGGGTCAGCCTGGTCGACCGGGTGAGATGCAAATTCACCCGACTCAATCCCACATGAACGGTGGGCAGCAAACGCCCGGTCAATCTTCGACGTCTGGTCAAGGGCAAGGCCCAAGTCAAGGTCAAGGTCAAAGTCAAGGCCAAGGACCCCAACAGCAGGGTATGGGCATGCCTGGTGGACCTGACTTTGCGGGTCAGAACGGCTTCGGCGGATATGGGTGGAGCAGCCATGGTTGGATGGCGTAGGAGGTTTATTGCGTTGCGCGTGTACAGTACTTGTAAATCGCCGCAAAGACATTATTCGGTGCGGTGCTTGTGTTTCTTCATCTGTCTGAAAACTGATTCACTTTATTAATCAGTAATCATGATCGTACGAATTATAGAGGAATGTCTGTTTGGTTAAGCTTGCTATTTATGATAAAGTATAATCTGTCACCTCGTTTTCGGATACAGTGGTACCTCGTGAAGAAAACACAAGGCTATAACATCTGTGCACGTTGATTGTTGGTGGACATGGGACGCACCCGTTGGTACATACAGTACGAGTACGAACAAGTCACTCGGGCTGGGTTGAGGTCTGGACGGGTGAGGTGAGGCGAGGTCTCGCAAGAAAGCACTTGGCTGTCAGACAGGAAGCTGTAATCGAGTTCAGGATCTTCGGTCCGCCTCTAGTAGACGCGAATGAAGGAGGGAGATAATCGCCATTCAGATTTCGATGGAGTGCATGTACAGTACACGAGCCCGCTGTTTGTCGTAGTACAGTAAGTTACGTCAAACCTCATACTTTATCGCATGGTTGGTGATGCCGTTTGCAGAGCATGACGAGTGTGGCTTTACGTTACTGTATTTCATGTTGCTAGCTCGAAGAAGCGACAAGCGTTCAACACCTTTCTAGCAACGACATCCTTGAACTCAGTCTCAGCTCCAACGCTAGCTTCAGCTCCTTGCTTGTCCGCCCCAATTGACGAGTACAGGCGGCGTTCGACGGTCTTGGCATTGCGCACGAGAACCTCAATTTTGGGCAATCTAATGATGAATCCGCCGCCCCCGCCCCCACCACTGCCAGCACTCCCTCTTCCTGCGTTCACAGCGGCAGTAGTGTTTGCTGGACTCGTGAGGATCATCGTTTCTGCCAAATCGTCGGCTGTTTCCTCGAGCCATCTGAGTATGATCTCAGTGGTTTCATCCTTATGCAATCCACTTTTCTCCTCCGTCTCAATCTTGAGTCGTATAATAGGCGTCAAAGCTGGTGTGAGTTCCGATAACGATATGGGGATTGAGTACGTGTTTTCTTTGGTCGTCGGGACCTGAGTAGTATCTGACCAGTCGTTACGCGTCGGACTGCCACTTGAATTGTGCGCGCCATCGACGTCGGATCCTCCATGTAGCCCGAGCTTGAGCCTCACCTCCAGAACGTCGAGATGAAATTCGCTCGCGAGCTCAACGATCGTTCGCCTCACGTACGAATATCCCTCGCCCACTCGTCCTCCTTCGACAGCGCCGCCACCACGTTCACCCTCTTCTCCTCTACCTGGTTCCTCAGAGTAGGATGCCAGCTCTAGCTTCGCCTCGTATTCGAGGTTCACGACCAATGTAGTCGCCTCGATGGGTATACAACATATAGGCAAAGCCTTGCGTCGTCCGCCTTGCTGTCTCAAGTTAGAATCTGGCGAGTGGCTCTCTGCTAAATACTCGATCAGTGGCCATCCGAGAGTGAGGGTCCGGACATTCCGAAGGGGCCATTTCTGTTCTTCCGTATTTCCATGATCGTGGCCGAGGCCATGTCCATAGGATGACCCCGAATCATAGCCTGAACCCGCGCCTGAGTGCGAGCTACCACGAGTCCCGTGCGATGGAGCGGTTCGTCCGTGATTTTTCCTGTGGTTGCGCGTCGACAAGATCGGGGAATACGACAGCACTTCGATATGCGCTGCGCAGATGATCGAGAGCGACTCGGCGTCTTGTAGACTCAATTTGGTGGTGTAGCTTAACGCGCGGGATTTCCGGTTGTACCTCCCTTGATAGTGCTGGTTCTCTCGCTGCGGGTCCCGATGAACGCCTAAGGGATTTTGATAGAATTTGTGGCTTGAGCCCAAGTCCGGATCTGAGCCTGACCTAGAGTTGGGGCTATACTCCGCCTGAGCAGAATCAGAGCGGGCGTCGACGTCCAGGTGTTCAAGTAATCCTTGTTGACTTCTCGACTGTTCCGCACCGATACCTCTGCTGACGATGGTGCGGGAGCTGGTGCTGGTGCTCGCACCGACACCGGTACTATTGCTCGTGCTCGTTACGGCGGGTGGTGACGACCTAGCTCTTCGACCAGGCAGAACCTCCGGCAACTCCAAGTATCTCCCGTAGGGCCTCTTTAACGATTCGCGGCTGCCCGAGACTGAGCCAATTATAGGTTCGTGTTGATGATGATGACGATGCTCGCTGGATAGCGGCAGAAACCCCACGAATAAACCCCGGGCTCTGCGCTCATCAAGCGTTATATCGGCGTAAACTTTCGGGACTAGCTCGAAATAAAGGTCGCGTGAGACCCGGAGGATCGTGAGCGGCGCTACGAGCTTCAGATGAGCGAGGATGAGAGGGTGAACAGCCACGAGGTCGGCGAATGTCGGGGCAGTAGTACGAGTCTCGCGATGACCTCGTGAGCTGCCATTGGCATCGGGCTCGTCAGGCTGGGATGATGAGGGCGATGCGGATCGAGACGAGGAAGTACCGGGGTCTGTGTCTGTGGGGATGGTCAAAGCGGAGTAGGATGTGCCGGTGTTCATTGCCGTATAAGCCGCCGGCGCACTGATATCAGACCGAGCGTCGAGCGCTGGGGAATCGTGAATGGCAAGTACGAGTAGAGAAGTCACGAGAGAATGATTACACAACTATGCGCCCGTGTCTTGTGATGTATTTGCTTTACGTTCAGAGAGAGAGGTGCCAGACGACCGTTTGATCTAACCTAACCTTGATATATGAACGGAAAGGATTGGAGCGAAAGAGAGTGAGAATGTGAATGAGAAAGACATTACGCATACTGTAGCTCGATTATTCCGTGTTATGCAAGTGAGTATAGCTTATGGCTCGGTTGGTCCTGACGGTTCTCTTCGCTACGACTCTCATCACCACCACCAATTGACATTGTTTGTTGTCGTTGTCATTGTCATCTCATCGCGAGCACGACATCGAAAATCTCGCTGCTACTGTACCTATGTTTTTGTTGTTCCTACTCAGGAGTAGAAAGAGGACCAGAGACCAAAGGACTAAGGAAGGACTCGCTAAGCAGAATGGAATGAGTGAAGGAACTGTACAGTAGACTTGATTCGTACTCCACAGTATTCCGTGTTCGTTTTATCCCGTGCTTTCCCCCTCCTGAACTCAACGTGATTGCTACTACCAAGTACTGTAGCTGTACAAGTATACAGTATTCGGTAAGGTTATTCCGGATGAACTGTAGAGTCCAGATAATCTATGTAGGACGACATACTGTTTTCGTAATGTATCATAAGATCATTCAACAAGACACAGAGAGAAGGAGGAATGACGTTCTCTTGGTGATTATTGATTGCGCAATCGGCACCCCGTTGCCGCATGAATCTTGAATCATCAACATCAATCATGCAATTTCAGACGAGACGTACAGAAGACAAGTCGGGACCAGACTCGCTTAGCTCCTGAAGATCTTTTGTATTGTCTGCAATGAAAAGGCCTAAAGGATCGACAACCGAGCGGTACAGTACTCGAGTAGTGGCGTCTTTTCGGTGGCGTGATAAGTGCTAATCTGTTCCCGAACAACATACTCGTACAAGATGGTGATATTACCGAGATGCCGTCATTCGTTCGGTCTTTCATGTCCACCCATGTTCTTATTAGACCTGTAAGTAGTGTTTGAGTAACCCAATCTCTGGTGCATGCTTATTGCACAAGTATACATACGTTGATGTAATTCATTGGACTCGATACCAACATATCTTCAACGGAGTCGCGTCAATCTCTTACTTGTCGATCGACTGAAATGAATACCTTGTATCTATCTATCTACCTTGAGAGGTGCCGGATCACCTCGCCTCTCACCATGACCTTCTGACGCAATACCTCGATCTCGTCGAGATTTCTCTGGAACCAAGCTGCCTCATGGGCGTCTGAAGCTTTCAGGCGCTGATCGGGATCATATGCCATCGCAGCTCGGAGGAATGCGATACCTGCAACACGCCTTAGTGTAAGTCAAGACTGAAGAGTCACGTTGCAAATCGCATGACATATGCCTGCTCACCTTCTCCTGACCACTGAGACCAGACCGTCACCGGGAACCACTCCGAGCTGTCCATCGTCTGTCCCGACACATTGACTAGCATATCAGCCCCCATCGCGTTCTGATCTGATCCTGTCTCCCCTCCCGGTCTCGGCAAGTGTTGCTGCAGTGGGAGCACGCTTACCCAGAAGAGCTTGATTTGGCGAGCTGTGTCAGCGACCACGTCCTCTCCCCAAGCATGTGGCCTGCATGCTTCATCCTCGATGCCGATCTCGATGTCATCATCCACCGGTCCTCCATCCTCAGAGCGATGACTGGTCTGTCGCGCCGCTTCCACTTGCTCTGATTGCTCTGGCACGCGCTCCGCGTGGTGCTCGTGGTCCTCCTCTACATCGATGTCGAGGTCAGGGACCTCTGGCTCAATTTGCAGATATTGGAGTTGCCGAATTGTCGTCTCTTCCGACCTGAACTGCCGGATCGTGCTGATACTCGAGCCGAAAGGTGTCGGTGATGGAGACAGGGACAAGGAGAGACTGATACGACCAGAAGGTGCATCGTGGCCGTACGCGGTCCATTGGGAGTCTCGAAGATCATAATATGGGTGCATGCCGCTCGCGCAGAACCACAGGGTCACTGCGCCGGTAGCAAGGGGAAATGTCATTCAGAGACCGTTGACAACGTTTGTGCGCCTCGGCATGGATTGGCAGGAAGCGAGATGCCGATGTCAGATGAAAAGGACGTGATAGCTCACCGCCCATGGCCCACATATCCAGTCCGCATTGATACTTCCACCAATCCTCCGCTACCTCCTCCTTCGATCCGGTGTATACGGTGTCCGGTTTCTCAGCGGCGATTGCCATCGTCCACTCCAGCTGTTCGGGCGAAAGATACTGTGTGGTACCTGTGTTCTCGAAGATTCTCAGGTATCCCACTGTTGTATCATCTCTGTCGCTCGTGGTCGTGTCCGGATTAAGACTGGGTTGTGGGCTGAAAGTGGGATAGGATGATGGGATGTCGGACATGACAGGAACGAGTGACCCCGTGCGAGCTGATCGGGTCGTGGCGTTCCCAAAATCGGCGATGAGAATTCGAGGGTAAGCCATGGCTGTGTGAAGCAGGATGTTTTCCGGCTTGATGTCTGATTGGAGGTTCGAGCAGCACAGAGCAAGGTATGAGAATGTTTCAGTGACTTTTCCCATATCGTGTACTGGGAACATCATCGGAGACCCCGAGGAGACCGTACAGACACTTACCTCGATGCACTATCCCATTCTCGTGCAGATACTTTAGCCCGTTCGATATCTGCCAGCCGATCCACCTGACTTCGTCCTCCCTCAACGGCCTGTATTTCTCCAAATAGCTCCACAGTTCACCGCCCGTTACCAGATCCAGCACCAGATGCAACTTGCCTCCACCCGCATTCGCAGTGCCCTCTCCCTTGTCCATGATATAGTCTATCAATCGGACGATATTCGGATGATCGATCTTCCGGTGTACCTTCACCTCGCGGAGCAAGTCCAAGGTGGCGTTATCTTGTCGGTTGAGGAGTACAGTCTTGATGGCGAACTGGAGGGAAGGTCTGGCTGAATGGGTGCCGAGATTGACGAGACCCCACGTTCCGTGTCCCAAAGGGTAGTTGTGGATAACCCACGGCTCGATAAGGATCGATTGGTTGGTATATAGCCCTCGAAAGAGGGTGAGTCGCTGTAATTCATGGGTGATCTCGGGGTGTTTGGGTATCTGGCGGGGCTGAGTATACTTGAAAGCTAAACGGGTATCGGGAACATCATCAGCTCTCGTCCTCATGGAGGCCTCGAGCAAGATAGGGAGATAAGACTCGCCAGCCGTGCACCCAGGCAACCGGATCTCATCGCCGTCTCGCAAGATCACACTTCGCGAATTGACAGCTTTCCCTCCGATTCTATGCTCGATCTTCCCGCACTTTTCACCGTTCAGGTAGAAGCCGTTCATTGATGTGTCATGTAGTATGGCCAGGCGCAGCTCCGTTGACGTCGGGACTCTGCAGGAAAAATGAGAAAGAGCAAATCCGCCACCGCGAGAGAAACCAGAATTTCAGTGGCCGAGTGAGTGGCTCGCTCGAAGTGTAAGCGATATATAGAAGAGATTAGTATCGGTTGGGGCCAGATGACAAGCAGGCTCACGCGTAGATACGAAGATGTCTTGCAGATATGTTAGAGCCGGCTAACACCACATCACTAACGACGGCGAAGTATCAGTAGTATGTCAGTAGCACTCTATCTGATACATTTTATGACAATGTGGACATCCAAGATGAAGCTCGCATACCAGTCTGGGCTACGACCTATCGACAGTACGCGATTGAGCGCGATTGCGTATTCACCTGGAATAGACGCAATTGTGAGAAGCGGCAACAGCTGAGAGACATGCAGGATCAAATGGAAACATACGTGTTACGCCATGCTCCGTTTTGAGCAGAAGTCCAACTACTTCCCCTTCTCCCACCGTAAGGTCCAGGTCCGAATGTTGCTTCCTCTTCCTGTCTGCTGCGGGCCCTCGCCTCCTCTTCGCTTGCTCATGACTCCGTTTCACGCCATCCTCGATACTGTCGCATGTGGACGGAGATCTGGGTGCTTGTGCTTGCGAGGTATCGTCTTCGTCATCTTCGCTACCGTGAGACATGTTGATGATCCGTCGCTTGTTAGTAGCCATGCTGTAGCAAAGTAAGCTCGTCAGAAATGTTGTACTCGTACAGCAGGAACGAGACGACTGGGATCAGCAATAAGAGGAAGGGGTTTGGTCAGATACAGTGAAGGTCAGTCTTGTATACTGACCCCGTGGCAGGATCCTATAGGTTCTGTCACGATCGGGATAGGCGTCTCCCGCGCTATCCAGAAAGAAGGAGCGATGTGAAAGACGGGGAGGGGGAGGAGGAAGATACACACTCAATACTCAACCCAACGCGCCCTGCCATGGGTGCACCATCCCAAGAAGTCATATATACGCGACTATGGGCTAAGCTGAAACGGCGATTGCCGCTGTCAAGCGAGCCAAGTGATGACATCACGACATCCTCCTATCTCATCTCGAATGTAAATTCCTTTTGAAAATAACCGCGTGCAGTGTAGTGCAAGGTACCAGTCTCGGAAATGTCGGTCGTGTCGATATCTAGCCATGCTAGCGACAGAAGCCTTCTTCTCGATCATACCTTCGAACGAGTGCAGACAACCAACTCGTCGTATCTCTCACGTACTTGGCACACCAAGAACATCTACGAGAGCTCGCTCGTTGATTTGGGACAAGACAGCCAGACCCGCTCCCTTTTCGAAAAGCTTTAGATCGATATGACCCTTCATCTCCCTACTCGACGCGTCCTACCTCTTATACGACAATGCTCCAGTCGCCATCACAAGCTCAGAGCCTCTCAGCGATATTTGCAGACGTCCTCAGCGGTCCGGGAAGCAGACAAGCTGGGGAAGAGCGTGATTCAAGAGCTGGATGAAAGGGGGTTCGTAGCTGCTCTCACGAGGTATGTGTGTCAGTTTTCGTTGTTCTCCTTGGTGTCGAGATATGACACAAATATCGCACCGCTAGCTTTGCTTTTGCTAGCCGCTAACCTGCTATCTCGCTGATCTCGACGTTATGCCTTATGCTACAACAGTCCAAAGCTGCATCAGCACGTTCAGTCCCCCACTACGATATACGCGGGTGTAGATCCGTCGGCATCTTCGCTGCACGTAGGCAACTTGTTACCGCTCTTGGGTCTGCTGCACTTTCAAGCGAAAGGACATCAGTCAATTGCTCTGGTGAGTTTAGCCAAGTTCTGTCATATCACTCAGTTCCCACCATCCACCCTAACAGACATAATTGGCCTCCTGTGCAAGAGTGTGTGTCTTCTCTCGTCCTTGATGCGACAAGCTTGCCTCGCAGTAGGACGTACGAAATGCACTTGAGCTGATTTCTGTGAGCATGATGTTAAGATCGGCGGCGCTACAGGTTCAATAGGCGACCCTTCCGGCAGATCAACGGAACGTAAATCCCTCTCTGAAGCCGAACTTCAAACCAACGTAGAAGGCATCACATCCCAGATCCACAGATTCTTCGAGACGGGTTCCGCGTACCTTCATAAGCGGGGTATCGCCCGAGCCGGAGGCGCATCTTTACGTCGCAGTAATGTCGCAGGAAACGGCAAGGCAAAGGAAACCGAAACGGAGGTGGAGGCGGAGGCAGAGGCGGTCCCTGGGCTTGGAGTGAAAGTGATGAATAATCTGGATTGGACGAAAGATGTCAGTTTGTTGGGATTCCTGAGAGATGTAGGAAAACTGGCGAGAGTGTCTGTCATGCTTTCACGAGATAGGTGAGTAAATGGTTTTCGCATTCCTTGACGTCTACTCGCGGAGCTTGTCCCGATGGTCTCTGTGACTTTGTGTCTCCATGCCAATCCTCCAAGCAAGACCATGGGTTCATGAATAATGGAGACATACCTTGCGCTGACATAGCAGCTTTCCTCGATTCTAAACGAATCGTCCAGCGTGAAGAACCGCTTAACGTCCGACTCGGGAATATCATACACCGAATTCACATATCAGCTCTTACAAGCCTTTGACTTCTCGCACCTTCACACGAATCACGGATGTAAGATCCAGCTGGGCGGATCGGACCAATGGGGGAATATCGTAGCTGGTATAGATCTTATCAAGCGATCGTCATCGTCTGCAGTACCATCATCATCTGCATCTGCCATCGCTTCGACGGATAGCAGGTCAGAAGGGAAAGAGGCCATAGGTCCCGTAGAAGGAAGTGACGATGTAGAAGCATACGGAATAACGATACCGCTCTTAACGACAAGTACGGGCGAGAAGTTTGGGAAATCTGCCGGGAACGCCGTGTGGCTCGATGAGAAGCGGACCAGCGCTGCAGAGTTCTACCAGGTGAGTGATCCGGACCATCGTTCATCTTCCATAAATCACTTCCTCTCCTGCGTTAAGCCATGGCTGTAACGCCCTCCGAACTCCGAACTCCGACTTCGACTTGGTCTTGGTCATCGACTGCAACGCAGCAGCGGAAGCCGGGGTGGACATGCACTGATATCTTATCGTGTTCTTTCTTTTTGCCAGTTCTTCCTTCGTACGACGGACGAAGATGTAGCTCGGTACTTGAGACTGTTCACTTTCCTTCCGCTAGAGAAGATCGAGCAAGTCATGGCAGACCATGCGGTGAGTCTTCTTGTTGACTGTTGACTGTGGAGGACTTGGACCAGAAGACATTCATGCACCTTCACCGGAATGAGACTTTGTCACAGGAATGGCTTTCATACTTCGGGGGAGAGCTGATTCATCCTTTCCATCTCATGACGGCAGGCTTCCAAAACTGATCGAAGTGCCCAGAAGCTGCTGGCCACAGAAGTGACAGAGCTGGTCCATGGACGTGAGTGTCATTCCAGCTCTGACCGTTCTTCCGCCTTCATCCGCCATTTCCTCTTCAGCTTTGATATCAACTTCAAAAGCCGAGGTGAACTGACATGTGTATCCGTGCACTCGTTACAGCCCAAGGTCTCTCTAAAGCCATCACTTCAGCTCAAGTCCTCTACTCGACCGATACCGCCTCTCTCAAAGCCGAAGACGTATTGAGAGCTTTCGAAGGCGATAACAGGTTTCGTCGCTTGCCTTTTGCCGAGATCGAGGGTGTACCTATTGGGAAGCTGGGTGCTCAGTTCGGACTTTGCTCGACGAGAGGTGAGTTGCAAGGATGCGCCGCGATTTTTTTTATTTTTTTTTTGCTGTAACCTGTCTTCTCTTGTATTGCTGCCATCTTGCTAGAAATTAATTATTGATCGAGTCTAGGTCAAACATCAGATAGATGAGCTGACAAGTTATCCTTTATCGGTGTTGTAGCCGAGGCAAACCGCTTAATCAAATCCTCCGCACTCTCGCTCAACGAAACCAAAGTCCCCGATTTCAAGAGCACCATCTCACGCAAGGATCTGGTGGACGGACGTATCGCCATTCTCAGAGTCGGAAGTAAGAGGCACGTTATCCTGTACATTAGTTGACAGGTTCGAGCGGATCTATTGTGAACTGTGCACCCGGGCGAGGGCAGCTAGGAGGCGAGTGAGCGGACTGCAGGTAGAATAGTGCAGCTCCGGAAATGTAGTCACCTTGGAAAGGGGTTGTCACGCGTACGGACGGTGAGAAGGAGGATATACTGCGCTCCGTCGCATCATCTTTCAGATACCTACCTCCCTTGTTGTACATCTCATAATGATCTTTACATGACCCTCGCCTTTGTATAATCGTACGGACAATCGAAGCCTGACATTGCCAACATACAGCCACCATATGCATAGCGACACTTCTCCCTCTATCTCGGTGTCCCAAGGAGGGCCAGCCGGCGGGCGGATCTGACCGAGAGCGAGACGTCATTGTGCATAATGAGGACCTGTACGGTACCATCTACAATCTCATTTGAACTATCACGTCGTTTCATCACAAGTAGCGTACTCTGGTGTTGTTGACGACGGGTCGCAGCATGGATATGGACGGTCCGTCCAGCCGGAGGAGCTTCGACGTGATTGTCGATCGCCTTGGCCCGCTCTGCGCGTGCGAGGGCGGATGAGAGGACTGGGATCATGACTGTACCGGTGATTGGTACTCACTACTCGCTCAACATAAACGCCAGTATATATATGTACATGGGGTGGATGTCATCATAGTCGCTTTAACCCAAGCTCCCTTTGTTACAAATCCTATCCGACATAGCTAATTTAGATACTCTTCGCGGCCAAGTACTTGTCAGTCATCTCGCTGCCGACCTAACCACTCTGCTCCACTGCGCTACTTTCTCCACTTACGGTAACCATCCATACTTGGATACCTCGATCCGCATCCCAACCTTGAAGTGCGCTATCCTCTCTGTCCGTCGCTCAGATCTAGTGTACGGAGCTCGTACAGCTACATACAACATGTCATTCTCACCTTCTTGCGCCCAATCACCTACTCATACTCAAGGAGGATCCGTCTCCCCATGCTCTACTTGCTCCTTTATCGAAGATCGACGACATTCCCTAGGATCGATATCGTCCCTCTCTTCATTATCAGACATCTCTCCTCTCCCCTCACCCGACCCCAAAACCAGGGCCGAAGCCGAAGCACCTGCAAGTGGTAGGGGTGTACTTTCGATTCCTCTCAATGCGCTAGGCTTGAGCGAGAACGATCCAACTCTGAGCGAGAGCGAGCTATTGGGTCGAGAAGAGGATCGTCTTGCAGAGACGCAAGAGCAAGAGTTGGTGTATCCGTATCCTCCTTCCTCTGTCTCGTCAGATCCACCCGCGTCCGAACACGCTTCTACCGACAGCTCATCTCCATCGTCATCTCATCCTCTACCTCCGTTTCCCCGGACCCATCGACACTCACATTCCGGATACCTCTCTCTACCGCACCTCGCCCCCCCAACACAACCTCTGCGGGAGAATCTATATCTATCTACCTCGTTGTCAGATGCTGATTCGAAAGCAATGCAAGTGGACTGTCCACCGGTCGATCCGTTAGAGAAGGGGATGAGGTCTTTGCCTGCCGAGCTGGTCTCGCAGATCTTCGAAGATACACTCAATTCCCCATCAAAGTCGCTTTGCCTCTCTCTCATGTTGACCAGCAAAGACACTTATCGACGAGTAGTCCCCACACTGTATCACGAGGTCGTTCTCAGCAAGCACAACGTGAAGCGCTATTTCTACGGCCTAGGAGTGGATACAGGTGGTTCGACATCAACGTCATCTTCACTGCCGGAATATAGTCGTCCTGACGTCTGGCCCGTCTCGGGACCTGGTCTCGCACCCCTCCACACCATGGGTCTGTCCTACGACCCCTCACATGCAAAAGCGACACCGTTCATTCGCAAGTTCACACTTTGTAACTTGGTAGAATCCCTGACCGTCTCCGACCTCGCTTCGGTCTTGTACCTCCTTCGAGCGGCCAGCCGAACCTACGTCGATGGAATGGACACGTGGACTAGCCGAGTACTGTTCGACCAGATCGATAAGATCACAATAGGCGAAGAAGTCTTCTCGGAGCTCGATGATAACTTGCTTGGCATGAGAGGTCTACTAGGGGAAATTTGGAACGTCATCAAAGGCGATGCGGTACATCTTCATTTCCCTTCGCATAAGAAGCTGAAAAGGGAGACTTATATGACGGCCGTCAATGCCCTGGGAGCACCCTCAAGTATCGGTCAGAGAGATCGGTTATTAGGAGAATTGGTGATCAGGACTCCGACGCTGGATGGAGTAGGGCTCGATCAGACAGCGGCTAGCCTGGTGAGGATATATCTCGAGCCGATGAGCAGCTCTCATCCGAGTACTACTACTACTGCACGGTGTGAAGAGTGCGAAGCTCTGGCTCAGGCAAATGCAGACGCAAGTACCAGTGCCGATGGGATCGCAAGTGCAAGTGCCGGCGGTAATGGGAATGGGAATGGGAATGAGAATGCTGAGGGAGTCGAGCGTGGAGAAGTGTCAGGGGATCAAGGGGTGCAGGTCAAGGAATTCATCAGGAGGACGTTTTGGCCTTCGACCCCTTCCCCGATCCCTGTCGCCGCGCCATCGATGGTCCAGGCATATGCCTCGAACCAGTCTGCCCTCGCAAATTCCCCGTGATAGTTCTTGGCAGTCATTCTGAGGCTGAAGAGTAGTATCATGGACTTTCTAGAAGAGACTTGCCGATCAAGTTGGTACTGCATGAATCTATCTTAGTAATTGGTCCATAAAGTAGTCAATGGCTATCACAGCTGGAGTAGCCACACATGACAGTACCTGTATTGTACTCGTAAAGTACTCGGCTGCATACACTGATTCGTCGTCTCCAACTTGTTCTACTTATTGTACTGTACCGCGTGGCGCTTCACCGTAGGATATATCCTAACAAGGCATTGCCAGACTTGTGTAGTGCGTATAGTACAGTACACCCGTTCATGAAAGAACTAAGCAAAGAAAGATCAATAGGGTGACAAAAGGAGTTGCTCGTGGATTATACGGAAAGTACAATCAAGTATACAGTGTACAGAAGTAAGAAAAAAAGCTAGTCGTGACAGTGTCCCTCAGTCGTCACAGTATGTACATAGAGCACCCGATGATAGGCCTAAGTAAGGATTTCCCTCGGCCGGTCGGTCGACCATTCAAACCGGCTGCACGATGGTCCAGACTACAAAAAGCAACGGAGCGAGGGTGTCAGTAGCATTCAGTGGTTTTCGAAAGGAAAAGATAGATCCAGAACATGCAGTGCCATGTGAAGGCAGTGAGTGTACGTAATACTCACCTTGATTGGTGTTCCCGGTGGTGCACTGATAAGTCTGAGGACCGTTGGTACCTTCGTCTAGGCATTGAGTGCCGCCCGTGATAGCGATGCGGTTGTCGGTGGTCAAGTACCAGCTGCGGTATGGGCATGCGGAATAGAGCATAGATAGTATACGCGTTAGCCTGAATTGTATGCGGTGCGAGGTGATATTTTGCATACGACGGTAAAAGTAGGAGCTAGCAGGACAAGGAGCTCGACTTACGTCTGCTGGAAAGCGCCTGGGACAGAAGTCTGAAGCTGTATGATGGAGTCAGAGCATACATTCCGTGGCAGATATGTGAGATTGAGGGGGGCAAGAAACAGAAGGGGGTCAGCTTGACCTCTTACAAACCGGGTACCTATGTGGTAGCCATCCACCACTAAGTACTACCGCAGTTAGAACGTGGACCTACTTTGACAGGCGAGTTGTTGGTACTGCCTGTACCAGCATCAAGCGCATAAGTGCTTCCGTACAAGATCACACTCCCGTTGCCGGGGTTGATATCCCACCGAGCGGCACTCGCACAGTCAACGGTAGTGACGACTGTCCCGTCGGTCCATCTCGCTCCGAAGGGGGAGAGACACTTGTTGTCCCTTGCTGAGCGGATTCGGACGGCCGAGTATCGCTTGGACAGCGGCGCGAGGCGAGAGTGGTCGTCATTGGGAGAGGCGATGGGCGAGGCGATGGTGAAGGTGGTGAAGAAGGTTACCATCAGGGTTAAGAGGGTGAGGCAGCGAATGGAGAACATTGTGTAGAAGAATTCCACGAGCTACTGTACCAGTAGAGGCTACGCTTTATATGGTGATTTGTCCCAGGAATGGATAGCAAGATGTTGTTTGAGTGAGTTGATCAGAATGAGAGGGAACCCTTGCCATAAGCATTCACGAACGTCCTTATATACGTTACAGTACTCGATCCAGACGAGCTCATTTTGCGCTTTTCACTCTGGTTCTCACACCTATGTACTGTATTGTCTTCTTCATCCGTATGGTCATCCGCGTCAAAGGCCCGCTAAGATGGTGCGATCGTCCCTAACTGTCTACAGTACCGGGCAGACCGGCCGAGCTCCGGAATGCGGGGACAGCAGCGAAGCATCACTAGTCAAGGTCCCTGCCTGGCATTCTTCTCCGGTCGAGTCGCAGAGAGCCGGCGCAACCGAGCTAAGCTATCTTGTCGACCACCTCTCCACCTGACCCCACGAGCATACAGTCATCCTCCTTGCATCGCCTCGCCCTATCATCATCCAAGTTCATGGCCTCGGTCAAGTCGGACAGACATCGATCATCGCCTCGATGTCTCTCCATCAATCGATCTGATCAAGATCAAAGACCAGTCTCGACTTGACGTGGGCTCATGACTGTTCCAGCCTACTAGAACGATAAATCTAAGGTCGGCGATGCCGCATGTGATCGCCGAGAGCCCGAGGGATGCAGACACTTGTTCGCACATCGATCTTGACCTTATGATGGGGTTACCTCGGCACATCGTTGACGCATGCGCATGGGCAGGCCTAGCGATCGGCGATGATGGATAAGAACGAGGACGGATGGCCGAGGAAGTGCGGCGAGCGAACAAATCCCAAATCGTATGACATCGGCCAAGGTGAAGGCGCCGGAACCGAGTCGTGCTTAGTGGGACGAGGGAAGAGAAGAAGAAAGAGATGGCGGTGGAAGCGCGAGTGTGTATTGTGTGTGTGTATGTCTGCGGATAAGATACATGTACTATAGATAGGGCATATAAAGGATGGGCTCCATGCCCTCAGATGTGCTAGGCCTCGGGACTGCCGAGATCTGGCCAATGATGATCGTCCCAAGAAGCAGGAGCCTGGGACTGGTCTCTCTGCGGAGACAGCTGTTAGCGTCGGCCCGTGATCAATGCATAGCTTTGATCTCGGCGGATCAAATATGCGGAATGGCCGTGCGGGATCAAGAGACCTTCACAGATGAAGATGTCAGTACAGTAAGTGCTTGATGGTGAGACAGCAGCGGGGCAGCACACGAGGACTCCACAGGGTCTGGGATGTGGATCTGGACTTGATCTACTGTAATCTTGACGCATCGCCCACATGAATCACCATTACCATCGCCTTCAACATCAGCATCACCATCACTGACTAGATAACACGCTAAAGTTTAGCGCGCACCGCTTCTTCATAGTCTATCTTCGTTCCTTGTGGAAAGGGCTGGGATTCAATTCTCGACCACAGAGATAATAAGTGAGACACACAAAACACACAGAGAGGAGAGAATAATGATCTGATCGGGCTGAATGCTCGTCTCGTACGAGTTATGAGAAGGCCGGGATGCTGTGTACCCTCTTACTTCGTGTACTCGAGTACGAGTACTGTACCTCTCGGTCTATCGGTGTCCCAGATCAAGCTTGATCTTGTGGTGGGATAGGACGTGATGGGGGCGATGTATGTATGTGTCCACCTCGGTCAGAGTAGATAGCTGCGCTAGCATGGCATGGCGTGGTGCGGCGAAGCGAAGGCGGATCATGTGGTGGTTACAAGAGATTCAATAATGCGAGGTCCGGACACTTTCGTGCGTGCCCGCCGCCGTAAAAGTCCACTCGGACCGTATGCCGGACAGATGCAGGAGAGGACGTCAGAGGCAGGCAACGACTCGTCTCAGGGTGGTGAGGGGCCATCTTCTTACCGCTCAGCGACGTTCAAGCTGCCGCTTTTGACTGTTGTCGTGCCCAGCCTTCGCAGCAGGGGTACGGGTATATATAACTAGGCTTCGTCTGCGGAGAAGCTCAGTCCACATCTCCCTCTTTCCACACTGAGGATCGCAACCACCTTCATATCCAACTTACAATCAATCCCACTTCACTCTATTATCTTCAATCGCTTCGACCAATTACACATTCCTGCCAAGATCAAAATCAAGATGCACTACACCGCCATCCTCTCCACTGCCCTTCTCGCCTTTGGCTTCACCACCGCTTCGCCCATCGAGAAGCGCTACACCGGCGTCAAGATCCAGTCGGGCCGAGACTCGCTCTGCCTCCAGCCCTTCGGCCCATGGACGAACGGTACCGTAGTCGGCACGGTCGCTTGTTCTCAAGCTGCCAGCTGGAACATCAACCCAGGTAGCGGGAGCATCATCCTCACCGGTTCGACTTGGGCGCTGCAGGCTGTTGGGGATGGGAACACGAACAATGCCGGTCTTCAGGTATGTCTGGCGGTCTCGCGTCGCGACAATCTCAGCATCTCCTTGTTTTTGTTTCTCACTTCAACGTCGACACCCACGCTATGGAAGATCAGTCATCATGCTGATTGCCTACTTTTCTCTCTCCGATCCGTAGCTCTTCAAGTCCATTCCTGGTGCTTTTGCCCAGACGTGACTACGAGTGCACGACACCCAAACCTCGAGACCTCTCTTCCGCTCGCTGCTTTCTTTTCTTCTTTCTTTATTTCTTGTTCGTCTAGGGAAACCTTCCTCAGGCATTAGCTGACATGAATCTACCTCATGCCCGTAGCTGGTACCTCACCACTGACAACCGAATTGCTACCACCGGTGGTACTCAATGCCTCGACGAGGGTGACAACGGACCTCAGACTTACCAGTGCACCACTGGCAACACCAACCAGGGTAAGTCGAGACGAACTGCTGAAACCCCCTTCTGCCTCTGAATGTTCAAGAGCCGGGCAGGATGTGTTGGAGACCCGAAGAAGGAGTGCTGATACCGTCCCACGATCTCTTCGGTTCCTATCGCTTTGGTGCTACAGCATGGAACATCCTCCCGGCCAGCGGCACTCCGCCTCCTAATCACACCATCGGCCGAGTCGCCGAGCGAGCCCAAGCGACCGTCGCTTAGGTCGTCCCGAGTCCGACCAAGTGAATATGGTCCATCCGGTATCCTGAGAACTGCGAAACATGTCAAGATACCAGACGAAGAGATGTCGATCATGATAAGGTTGGACAGTAGATTGATTTGGTTTTGCGGACATTATCCCCGTTTTTTCATTGCTATGTCGTCTCTTTGTTTTCCCTATCGAGGTGTTGATGCTGGTAGACCTGAGCTGAAATGGAGCGGGCGTTACGAGTCACTCACGCGAGTTATAATGTTTCTTTTCCTTCTAATACCAATATACTGTCTATAGCATATGGCCATGTCACTGTCACAAAATCGCTCAGAAGAAGAAGACCTTCTTCGGGAACGCTTCATATCCGTTGCCTAACAGTAATTTGTCCGGTGCCTAGATGATGCCATGCACATCAATCCGTTCCTGGATCAAAAGTTATCTGATCATGATCATCTGACAACGGCCCCAGATCTGCTCCCTGCTTTGCACTGACCTCATCCTTTACATCTGACGGCACAGCCCCGCATCAGGCACCCAGAAAGGCTCATCTGCCAAGGACGTCCTTTCAACCTTGTGCGGTTCAAGAAGGTCGAGGTTTGTACTATGGAAAGCGAAGGACGAAGGAGGGAGCATCAATGCGGGTTGACATCAGGTGACGGTCACACCTCCGTACTCGTTATACAAGTGTACGAAGACTCGAGAGCAACAGCATGCATCCTCCACTGCTTGTCCTCAGCGATACCTGCATATATCTACCGTCACAAATCTCCCACCTTCTTCTCGTTGCCCGCATTCCTGCGCTCCTAGTCCCAACTCCTCAATCCTCACAGACAGCGTAGCTACCAGACTAGACTGCTGCCAGACCACGATTAGCCCTGCACGATGCTGCATCTATCCTCCCTCTCACTTGTGTCCATCCTGCTGTCGCTCTCTTTATCATTCGCCGCCCCCACCCCAAACCCAATCTCCCTCGAGCGATCAACGACGATTACCAAGCGCTACTCAGGCGTGAAGATCCAGTCATTCCGAAACGGGCTCTGCCTCTCCCCTATCGGCCGCTCCGTAGGCAACGGAGTACCGGTGGGCACGATCGATTGTTATCAAGCCAGAACGTGGGATATCAATCCCGGAAGCGGGAGTATCACCGTCAGTGGCTTCGAGGGCTTCGTGCTTGATGCTGGAAGCGGAAATACGAACGGAGAGAGGTTGAAGGTGAGCATACATAGCTTTCATTGTTTTCGTCAGGGCCGATGTGGAGCTTGGCTGATGCGATGCTGCACTGAAGACTTGGCAAAGCTATCCCGGTCTATTCCAACAAACGTACGTCAAACCTTTCCCTTCCCATCTTTGTACAGGCTGATCTTCATCATTGACCTGATTCTTTGCCTTGCCTACAGCTGGTATCTCACAGACGATAGGCGAATTGCAATCACCGGTGGTAACCAGTGTCTCGATCAAGGCAACAACGATTCGGGAACCCAGACATGGCAGTGTTACCCCGACAACATCAATCAGAGTGAGGGCGACCTTCTCTTGCTTCCCAGACCTATATCCACAGCCGTTCCGCTTGTTTGGAGAATTAAACACCTATCAAGGTATATTCAAACCCCGAAGATCTCGTGAAGCTGACTATCTTGTACCTCGTCACTGCTTATCCAGTCTGGACCCTTGTCGACGCGGCCAACTTCAATGTCCAAGTTCCAGGCCAGCAGCCGGTTCTCGATCCACCTATTGGGATCACCTACCAAGACGGCCAAGAAGCCGGTCAGAGACTCCACCGTGAGCCGAACAGTCTCTTCATGTTTTATTTCACAGATCTTAGATATGCGCTGACCGACGTACTGTATGTACATGATACCAGCGTTCAAACGACCGGACCTTTGTGTGACCGTTGATGGCAGCGCAGCTACTGAAGGCGCTCTGGTCGACATGTGAGTCCTGCATACTTGTCGATTCCAGATCACGGGACGATGTGCTGTACAGTGGTGCGAGCGTGATGCAGCTTGACTGACCCTTGTGTATTTGTGAGCAGTGCCTATTGCCAGCCGAACGACAATACCTACAACACTCTCCAGCTATTCGATCTTCCCACAGGTCCAGGCCAAGAAGTCCACCTTCATGCGTACCCCGAGTTCTGCCTGAACGCAGGGTACAGAGCTCTCAATGGCTCAAAGCTCCGACTGGGGCCTTGCGGGACGCTGGCTACTTCCAAGTGGACGCTGGTCGATGGCACGCTCGAGCTATCGAACACCAACTGTGAGTACAGTACAGCACCTGGAAATCAGATCGAGCTATCTGTTCTGGACACGATACACCAATCAGACCTCGCCGGGAGACCGACCACTCATTGACAGCTGTGTTTGGTCCATCGTCTCGTAGTATGCCTCGACGTGCAAGCAGAATCGGGCGTGACCCCCTCATCGCCATACGACATTTTGCGAAACCTGCAAGTCTGGCAATGCTACCCCGGTAGCACTAACCAGCAATTCTTCACCATCAACAGGCCAGGTTGAGCGTGCGACTAGGCAGCCCATGATCTGGACGATCTGTAATGCACAGCTACTTTGGTATTGACTTGAAGGAACGGACGCTGCCCTCGGTAATCTTCTACGTTTCTACGTGTGAACACGTACGGTGCATTGGCTACTCTCCTCTGGACATTCTTGATACTGTATCCGGACAATTTCTTGTATTTTGCTTTTTCGGTTGTCCGGCTTCCGACAATGTGGATCACGGCATGTTCATAGTTTGCTTTGCCTATGAATATATGTATGTGCTCTGCTATGCATATGAGTGCTGTACCCTTTTAGCACAGGCACTTGCTTGGCATTCAGCAAAGACAGATCAGCCTGCATCTGCATGGCGGTGCAGATCTGCTATACAGTAGCATGTACAGTAAGAGATCATCTGATCGTCAATGTTCAGTGACGTACGGTACCTAAGTCAGGTCTTCCATCGATGTATGATGGTCAGCTGATACAGACACAACCCAAAGGATGCACGCCATGCAATGCAATGCAATACCATGCAGCGTCCGACCCCACCGAGATCTAGATCTGTACTTCCGCTACTCTACGCACACTGCTGTGCTAGATTCCAGACCCGTTCCTTTGCTGTGTACAGTACTCGTACAATACCTCTGCGGGTTGTGTGGGCGAATCTTGCTTGTGCCTTGGTTCTCTTTTCTCCATGGGGCTGTGAGCTCGAAGCGAAGGTGCCATGCCAGTCGACCTACCAAGTGACAGGAACCACGCCTGCTGTAGCTTATAGTGGTCTCTCGAATATCATCGGTAATCGAACATAAGAGATACAAGACATCCAAGAGGTATAAGAGGAATGAGAGTTCGAGTACTGCACTGACGCCTACCTGCATCTGCACTCGCACCAATCAAAGCTCAAAGCTCGATTCTAAGGCTACCTACAGTACCACCAGCATGTTCGCCACCGGCCTCTCCATCAGCGCTATCCTCCTCGCCGCCCTTCAGATTCCTCTTCTTACCTCTGCAGCGCCGACACCACCCACCAAGACACACCTCGACAAACGATACTCGGGCGTCCGCATCCAATCATACAGAGACGGCACATGCCTCACCCCGTACGGTCCGAGGCTGTTCGATGGTCTTCAGGTCAGGACGACACAGTGTCAGTATGCGCCTCGATGGGATATCAGCCCCGGATCGGGGAGTGTGATTCTGCATGATACGAACTCCGCTTTGGACGCTGGCACTGGCAGAGACAACAATGAGATTGTCAAGGTGCGTCTTCCCTCACACATATATTGCTCCGAATTCGGCTTTCCAAACCAGTATCGTAGCTGACACCTCACCGACACGGTAGATGTGGACCTCTTATCCTGGATTGTTCCAGCAGACGTGGGTAGCTGTTGCATTGCTGAGTGGGCCATCATGGTGACAGCACTTCACCAGTGAAGTCCCAAGCTGATGAGTCCCTTCTTCTTCATTTCCTTTCCAGCTGGTACTTGACCGACGATCAGCGTATCGCCATTACGGGCGGCGACCAGTGTCTAGACCAAGGCGACAATTTCGGTACGCAGACGTACCGCTGCACCACCGGCAACACCAACCAGAGTGAGTCCAGCACCTGCTTTGAGATTTTTGTGTGCTGTCCTACAGTAGTCTGCGCGAGGTTTGACTAACTTGTCCCGCCGTATGTACAATATAGTATGGAACATCCTCTTTGGGGACGATCTGGGCGCGTCCCCCGTCCCGCTCCCTCAGCCCGTCGACCCGGAGCCTGTGTACGATGATGGAGACGACGCGCCCATCCCTTCTCAGACTCCGGACAACACCCCTCACGAGGGCAGTAACCCGGTCTAAGACCAGCAATCTTCTACGGCATTGGCCCGTTTGAGGCTCAAAGCAAGATCAGCCTCGAAGTGCAATAAGAAGTGTATCGATCAAGGACAATCAGTTTTCTTCCTGTGCACGGTCGTTCTAGGACATTGTATTATGTATGGATGGTGCCTTATAATTAATATGTCTCCCGACGTATACGGTATGCATCCGACTAGCTGTTATCCAGATATGCCATGTACGCTGTAGTCAGCTTGAACTGCGTCTGGACTGGTTACAAGAGCCCGCCCGCCTGCCATGGTCATCGGACGGGACTCACTCCACTGTGTTGCACACATACAGTAGATCGCCAATTATCCTTTCAGTCTCACTGTACCAGAATCGACATGCGTGCATACAGTACTCTACTCGTAATATAAACATTCAATACAAACATAATCCGCCGAGTCCTATTAGTCGTTCTTGTCCTTTCGATCTTCAGTAACATTCCACGAGAAGCCATCAGCGCAGCAACGATGAGCGTATCGCGACAGAAGCTGTGCCGAGACCATCTATCAGAGCCACAACAGCCGGCGGATTGAATCACCTCTGTAGTTAACGCAGGACTGGTCGATCACTGAGCAGTACCATTACTTGTGCCATTGGCGCCGGCGCCTTTCACCGAGTACAGGGGTGCGCCATCCTCCCAGAACCTACTCGCCTGGACCCGCCAATCTTGTCGCAGATCGCTCACACTTTGCGGGTGTCTGTTTGTACACTGCGGATAGGTGTAAGGAAGGATGCCATCAGCCCCGAAGTTCTCACTCAGATGCCCTTTATCCATGACCTCCCGGGTGGTGAAGCTGAGAAGAGACAAATCCTATGTCCCTGTGAAATGATCAAGGCAGTAGACGGGTTGGGGACTTACCGTGTCACAAGTGATGGGGTGCGTTAACCCGAAGACCCGATCTGCAGGCTCGAGCTGGACTCTGCTGCTGGGTGTGTGGGGGTCGTAGGGGTTGGTGAAGGCGTGCTGGCAAAGATCGCAGACCACGCCAGTGACTCTTGGCCGTAAAACACTGTTATCCATCATCGTCTCGCTCTTCAGCCAGGCTTGACTCCCATCGCCGAAAAGGTACTTGCGTTCGGCCAACGGGGGGACTTCAGTCCGAGCGAACGAACACTACCGAGAGCCGAAAAACCATGTCAGTTGTCAGCTTATCGGCGGCTCATCACCACCCTGGTGCCGATTGTGATCAGAGCCACTGGATGATGAGTGCCTGGTGTGGGCTAGCGGACTTACCTCTTTGCAGAGGACTGCCGTATCGTCCATTCGGCTCCTTGTCAGGTTGGTCGCGTCGACCCATTTCCGCGAACACCTCTCACAGCCAACTTGGCTCACAGTCCTCTGGCGGTCCTGCGATTGCAGAGAGCTCACCTTCACCCATAGCTGAGTCCCGGCTGACCCTGTTACCGTGACTCGGCGTTCGCTGGGGTCCAAGGACGACATGATGTTTGCAGTACTGTAGATGATGTAAGTACAAATGTGCAATATGGACCTTCTGAAGATGTGCGTGTGTGTGTGTGGTGTTGTGATACTTCGGAATTAGCAAGCGGTAAGGAGCTGAGGAAGTGATGTAGCAAATGGGACTGTGTCTGTGTTATCGCTCTGGAAGTATCTGGAAGTGAGGATGATCAAACTTATCATGTCTGGTGGTCAATCACGGCTCTTTATATAGGCTACTGCACCCACAGTGATTCACTGGCATCGAGAACATGATCACCTCGACCTCGCACTATATGTCACACTGCACTATACAGTGCGCGGCCTGGCCTTCTACAGTGACTGTGTCGACACAACTTCGAATGAGAAGGCTGACCGACTGCGCGAAGACCCTTTCTTCCGTACAACTGTATTCCCAAAACACGACTCGAGTACATGTATCACATGATCGAGAGACGTTTCTCACTCATAGCCTTCCCTCATGAGCTCGGCAAACCTTTCGAGGCTGTCTTCTTGCTCTCGGTCTAGGCGGGCACACAGCGCGAGCGTCATTCGTGGTGGAGACTCTCATGAGATCAGATGTCGCCTTCACGCCTCCGGTATGTAGATGTCGAGTACGAGTGAGAGTACGTGTACAGCATGATTAAAACCGTACTCAATGGAACTGATACTTGCGATCAATTGAAATCGAAGACGAGGATCCGCTCTTCCAACGAAAGCCCCACTCATCAGTCCAGACTTGACAGCGATGAAGACCTCCCACACCCACCATAGAAGCCTCACGTGCAAGGAAGCTGCTGGTACGACTTCAAGGTGGAAGGTCATAAAGTGGGTAATACTGTATGTACAGCTTGCGACTCCGCATGCCCGACAATATCGTATGAATCATAAAAGGAGAAGGTGGCGACCCTACGTATATAGTTTGAATTTCGAAGACCTCCTGTAGGCGAGAACAGAGAGCTGACGATTCAGAGTCGTCATGTCCTTCTCTGTCTGGACGTAGAATTCTCTAACGCTGTGCTCATGTGTATGGGACCCACCCCTGCCAACCCCCTGACCCAGCTCTAGGGAATGCATGCGTACACACTCTCTAGCCTGCTCCATGTGGCGAAGGCTTTTGAAGGAAAGGAGGTGTGAGAATCATCCACGGAAAGGAGCCGTGGGAATCCCAGACCGTCGGGCAGTGACTCGTCTTGTCCCTTCATCGACACATCGACACGAAGGCTACCACATGTCTCTCTCTCTCTACTGTTTCTATCATGCAGCATCGTTCACGTACAGTACGTCATATGTCCTCGTACAGTACGTCAGGAGCATCCTAACCCTGTTGATTATTGGGCGAGCTGGGTTGATAGAAGGATCTACGAGTATGCTTTTGCAGGCGAGCTCAGTTCATTGGCAACAATGAACCATCGAGCTTCACTGACTCGTCGATGGCTTCATTGAGCAGTCTTTGGCATAGCAAAGGATGGTCGTACTGTAGATGAAAGATCGCTGTCTCATGATGTCTTAAGAGCCTTCCCATGAACTTGGAGCCTTATCGTATCGAACTCGTGTGGCGTCTGACAAATTCAGATGCGTATGGCAGTCTTGTACCCGCTATCTACACCTACGGAGCAAGTCCATGTGTGCCGAATGAAGGTTCCGCGCCGGTTTCGTACGTCGAGAATCGTGAGGCAGAGTCACTTTCCATCAACAGTCAATAGTCATCGGGACATACTGTATCTCAACACGATCTTACATGGTTGAGCTCGCCATATGTCAACGATACGATGATCGCTCATTCGACGGTATACAAGGCAGGCCGACGATTGAGCACATCTCGAACGAGCAGACATGGAAACGTTGTGAGAGCGTGTGTTGGTTTCGGCGATCACGCGCGGTATCTCTATATCGCGTGAGATATCGTGATTGACTTCTACGCCGCGTACAAAGGACCGGGACAATGAACGGATTACCGATGAAGGGTAGACCCAACTCACACTGTGGGCAGACCCATGTCCGCTGTTTCCGCGGGGGGACGATCAGAGAGTAGTGTTGCAATGCTGTCCACAGTAATCTGTATCGTCGTCGGCGCCTTCTCCGAATCTCCTGCAGTCGTCGCATGCGATGTATGGGAAGAATATCATTCCCATCATAGATTCACAATCAGCGTCCGACCACCGAACATACCTGACTGAGAATGCCCGGTTCACTTAGAGCTCATATAGGCACCTTGATGATCGTTCTTCCCCTGGCGTTTTGCCACAGATCTGACCATCCAAGCCACAATCTCCTTCCATCCACCTCGAAGAACTCAGTGTTCCGCTCCATCCACGCCACCACCTCGGGTTTGTCTGCCTCGTGGAGTTCGGCTATCAGGCGGGATCGGGTCGTTGTTGCTCGTGGGATATGGTACTCGATCTTCAGCTTGCCATTCCTCGTAGTGGCTATCCCCGTTGATGAGTTGGTGGCGCAAAGTACTTGCAGGTGCGATTTGATATCTTGCATGATCGGTCGGTCGTCCCGCCCTTGTCCCAGTCTAGGCGCGAAGACGATTCTCCAGGTCTGTGCGAACTGGCGGTGAGGTGGAGGAACAGGTATTCTTGACGTGGCCGGATCGGTTGAATACACCTTGAAGTCTCCGTCCAAGCCCCAGGTAGGTCCGTACAAGCATGTCATCACCTTGGGCTTGCATATCCTCGCAAAGTCGATAAATGCCTGATTCATACCTGTCCTCTGCTGCTCTCCCTTCATTCTGATAACCATCTCCTCCACCATCCCTTCTTTGAGATGTTGCCCCAGCTGACCGGCGATATTCGAGTGAAGATAATAGATCCGTTCTTCCACTTGAAGCATCACCACGTCCCAACATAGCTCGATCTTCGTCACGTTCAGAAACAGATCTCGGTGCGGTACATACACCGGCTGGTCTCCGTATGTTATCGTACACAGGTTGAATGCGGACCACTTGTCGAATATCCTGAGTGTCTTGGTGTGATTCCTGTAAGCTCGAATGGTCCTATTGTCCCATGGCTCTCGACGAGCATGTGTCCTGAATAGTCCAGCGAATGAAGATGAGTTGAGCGTGACATGGCGATAGAGTAAGGGAATATAGTGATCGTAGTGCCATCGTGAGAGGCTGACTACGACTTGTGGTCGGAGGCTGAACAGATGGTCTAGGATCACATGATGGACAGGCGCGAGCTTGGGGAATTCTTCGACAGAGAGTCCTGGGACGGGAGGTCCGATGGCTTGCGTCGGTTCGTCGGGGGGTATCTGCGCTCCTGACAGTGCAGAGTCCTCGACTTGGTCTGGCTGACGAGCGAAAGTCAATCGCTGCTTGAGTCTGCGCAAGCGTTCCATGGGGTGGCGATGTTCTTTCTAGCCCCAGAACTCGGATGTAATGGTTGGGGTTCAAAGACGAGTGAAGTACATGCTGTCAAGAATCATAACTGCTTACGGGAACGTCGAGCGACGTTATCTCGTTTCCTAGCAGGTCGAGTGAGGGCTGAAACACGCCTTAGACATGAAACGACAAGGCAGGACGATGATGATGACGTAATACCGTACGTCCTGCCCGTGTTACGGAGATGCGAGTCATCCTCGATGATATTGATATCCTTCCTCAACGTCCACATCTTGACTCGTTCTTTCACTCCATACATCTAACCTCGCCTATTAACTTCTATACACATAGAGTTGAGTCCTCCGAAGTAGAGTGGACAGCAGTGATGGCTCCTACTATAATTGAGCCTGCGCAATTTCAGCGCCTGTTACCCGTCCATGATCACATCCTAGACTTCCTCTTTCTGATCGACCCGATCACATGCCTCCTCGCCTCAAAATACCACTACAAGCGATACATCCCTTCCACGTACCGTGATCTCACATTTCAAGACTCGGTCCTCTGGGGTCTCACGCGCGAATCACCATCTTCAGAGCGGACACTCGAAGCGCTATCGCACGTTCACACACTACGATTCCTTCGAGACCCTCATACGCTTCATAACCCTCATACGCTGAGACGGGCTACAAGGGGCGATCACCCGTTTGAGACACCGTTCAAAGAGCTGTTCCCGAACGTCAAAGTGCTATTCTTTGGTGCGGAGGTCATCCTCTTCGAGATACGCGGCTCCGCGATACTGGACCCCTGGGTAATACATATATCTATACAGAACACGCTCTGGTTCCACATACGCCGACCACTCGAACGTGTGATAATCGACTTGAGAGGACCCATAGGAGAAGGAATATGGAAAGACAGACGAGCCGAGTTGGAACGAATCGTGCAAAGGCTAGATCTGGCGTTCTTCCCCGACAGCGAGGGTCGATGCGAGTACATGGGGATCAACCAAGCAGACCCAGTTGGAACGAACGGCGACGGGACGCCCCCGGAGAAGACCGAAAATTAGTCCGAATGAAGAAACCGGCAGCTCGACAACCCCGCTTTGATATACGTTTTAAGGTAGGATGTGAGCTGGAGACAACAAGGACAACGATTTTGACGAGTGCAGATGAAGATGTACGTGACCGCATGTGTACGGAGAAATCAGGGCAGTTGCTGTGGCGATTGTGAGTTGTAGCATGTAGCTGTGACTTTATGGTTGATACCTGTGGTTATTAAAGTTGTAATTACGAGCCTTCCCTGGCCACATCTGTGGATACGACTAGACAAAAGCCCTCGGTCATGTATCGTGCATATCGATCCTTCGTTGATTATAGCAGCACTCGATTACCCCCTGCCCCCTTATCTACTGCGTCCAGTCTCCCTTACTCATCGTATCTAGGCTTGCCAGTCGATAGACTAGCGATCTGATTTTCACTTGATTCCTCATTCCTATCCCTTAAACTTCCTCCTCCTCGACAGCGTTCCTCCTAAGCCCTCCTACGCCAGCAGCGGACGATCGTTACTGGCGTGAATAGCTACACGGCTCAATGGTGTTCTAATTTACTGTCGGCCGGCGAGAGTCGGTACAGACTGCTCGATACCAGGCGTTTCAGGCACCTTGTCATGGAGGTTCTTCTCCCCACCATGCTCATGTTCGAGCGAGGGACTGCCTTCATCGGATGCGGAGCCAGAACCGGATCCAGATCGCGCTTTTCCTTGAGCGTGACCGCCACCGAAGCCGAGGGCTTTTCTTCGTTGCATAGCCGCCGATTCCTTTCGAGCCCATCCGGAGGTAGTAGGGTATACGAAAGCGAATCGGCCTTCTTGCCATCGCAGGTAGACGAGGGTGACCATGATCAGGAGCCAGTAGAAGACGTAGGAGAGGATCGAACCGAGGGTGGCGGTGTTGTCTGTAGTGGAAGAGAAGCTTTAGTCAGCAGAGACTCTCACTGTGTGCTAAATAGCATTCGACGCCTTGTATAAGGGATAAGGAGAAGACACTTACTCCATCCGAAGATAGCGTTGAAGATCTGCCAACCACCATTGGTAGTAGGTGATCCAGTCTCAGGGTTTCCGTAAGTCAAGTGCCAGACGTTACCGGCGACTTGGTACGAACCGGGACCGTCACCAGTCTCAGCGACGTCGCCACCAACGCCCTTGGCGAATCGATAGTATTGGAAATATCCGATTCCCTTGGACATGAGTCCGGCACCGATGAGGAAGAGGAATGAAGTAGACCCGACGAGGAACCAGTGGAGAGTGGTCGAAGAACCGGTTCGGTAGATAGCATAGGCTAAATACAGAGGATTGTAAAAACACCGTCAGCTCCTTTGGGCTACATGCCATCGGAGGTGACGATGACGAAGTCATATGAAAGAACATTCAACGCTCACCGACAATGAACCCAGCGATGATACCGACGATCACGGGAATAGGAATGGAGACAGCCTCGATACCGAGAGATACCTATGAATGATGCCGAAGCAGTCAAAGCTCGCATGATCAGCATGACTCCCCCTTTGGGCTGCGATATAAGATGCCTGGGAATTGACTCACACCGCCGACAAAGACAACGGCTTCGAGACCCTCTCGGAGCACAGTGACGAAGGGCAAGATGAACAATGCCCACTTGCCGCTCCTCGCCTCCCGTCGGTCCTTCTCCTGCAGGGACTTCTCACCGGTCTGAGCTCCGGTTTCAGAGGCGGTCATCTTGGACTGGGAGGCGTCGAAAGCCTGGGCAAGCTTGTATCGCCACTTGATTCGGGATCGGTCCATCTTGAGGAAGGCGATGCCCATGATGTAGATGATGAACGCGGCAATGATGGAGAAGACACCTTCCCAGATCTGCTCGGTCTTGGCCCACAAGTCATTAACCTTGGTATAGAACTGCGATTGGGGTAAAATATTTGTTAGCCAGCTTTCTCAACTTTGCGATCGCAGTACTGGGGCTAAGTGGAGATTGCAGAGGTAACAGCTCAAGTAGACTCACCACAGCGATGAAAGCAGCACCGATAGCGAGAGCAAGCAAGAAACCCGAGATTGTTCCAGCCCAGATCTGGATCCTCATCCTCCTAATCAACTTCCTCCTCTTCTCCAGGTCCTCGGGGCTACCATTAGCCGCAGCTGGATTATCGACCGACGTGGTCGAGTTGTCCTCGCTGGCAAGCTTGCCCGTGAGCATCAGCTGCTCTACGAAGGACAGAAGTACCGAGATGATGATACCCGCTTCGATCGTCTCTCCTACATGGCGGTGATTGCAAGCATTGCAGAGTTCAGGTCAATCACGGCTTTTCACAGTGAGGGTGCTGAACCATGGCACTCACGGAAGACGATGAAGAAGATGGGCACATCGAAATAGTTGTGTCCCATTGTTACTGTCGTTCACGCTGAGCGCGGTGGAGTTTCACAGTGCTCTACTTACGAAGTAGCTGAAGTGCAGAAAACTACTTAGATATGGCTCAGCCCAAAGAAAGAGAAGGGAGACGTTGCAATAAGTGTAAGTGGAAAGATAATGGCGCAGTGCTGGATGCCAACGAAAACGAAGTTGGGGTAATAACGCAACTTGTTCTATCTACTCTGCCTTTATCAGATACGCCTTGCCTTTGATGGAAAGATCCGGATATATCACTTCTGTATTTTATTTTCCTGATCTCCTGTGAGAAAAAACAGAAGAAATTTTGAGCCAATTGTTTCGTGTCTTCTCTTGAGGATCGGAAGAAGATTGCGATTTCGGTCGATAGAAGGTAAGAAACAAGATCCCGGACGGAACGTTATGATTTTCGGGCGATGTAGAGAGAGTACAGTGTTCAGACTAGAAGATGGAATGAGGACTTGCGGCCGTGCCAACGTCGCTTCGGCTTCATCAAGATCACGGGTGACCAGAGTCTGCTTACAACAAGTACATGGTCGTAACTGTGACTGGAATTTCTGCACAGTCATAATGCCCGGAAGACCCCGTCCGCCCATATCAGATACGATGCCATGATCAAGATCCCTTCCTTCCCTGTTTCTCATAGTGTGTCTTTAGTCAGGCACATTACAGTGAATGATTTCGTTTATCTGAGCGCTAAGAACACAGAAGCTATCTGGCTGCCGTTATTCACATTGCCCGTGTTTCCTCTCAAGCTGCTGCAGGGGTGGACCGGTGGACCGGTTAACTGTTCGCTTCCAAGACTCTGATGAATTCTATTTTCGCACATCGCACATCCGCAAATTGTGCCTGGTGAGTCGAGTCGTGCCTGGTGCGTCGTTGCGCCTTCTCTTCGGTCGGCCGACATTCGTTTGCGGCGGGTCCAAAAAGGAAAAGAAGCCTCGATGTGAGTGAGGTACCATAACTCGGAGGGCTTGTCTGAAGATACTGTACATCGAAAGCTATCGGCAGAAGGAAAAGAGGTTAACCTTTGGGGAAGCGATCTGACCCCCTCGGGAGTTTCCGCAGTACCATTAAGATATTTGCAAACTGAATCTGAATCTGATAACGCACTCAGCTGACTGGCCGGCAGAGGCGTTATCAGATACGGCCCGTGATTGGTCAAACTGCGTGGGAAGATCTACATGATCATCATATTATCTGCCTCTTTCCCGTTTTGCCTCAATCTCTTCGATTTCCGTCTTTGATCTAGGCCGTCGTAACGGCAACGCTAACGGTGTCTGCATTGCATGAATCTTGGGCTTTGCTAGCCTACATGAATACATACACACCGTCGCAGATCGGCCGACTCCTCCTTTTGCACTTGTCGGAAAGCACGTCTTGCTTGCTGGTTGGCCCGTCCGGAAAACAGGTACGGTACGGTACACCCATTTACAGAACCTTACCTACATGCAATCCAATTCTATTCTATTTTTGGAGTCTTGGGAGGATCTGAAGCGAAATGAACCCGTCCAACCTGAGCACTTAGCGCGTCCAGCGAAAAAAGAAACGAAGAAAGACGATGAACCCTAAGACCGACCCTGAGTTGTGATCTTGCTATCTGATAATAACTGTTGGCTAAGCACTCACTAGCGGGCAAGGGTCATTCACCGGCCGCGTTCTCTTTTTCGCTGATCCAAATCCCTGAGATCGCAGAACGCCATAGAAGTCTGAAGCGGGCGATCTCGAGCATGAATGACGCCTCAGATCAAGATTGAAACGAAAAGGTACCGTGAACCGTGTACCGTATGACCATTGGAAAGCTTCGCGAAACGAAATCAGATCTTGCCCTGCCTGGACCTCAATTGCTAGCTACGCTAAGCAACGGACACCCCTTTATTTGTTCTTGTCTGCCATACTTACGGCGTCGTTGTTGCTTCCGAGATTGCTCTCAGTCAAACCTCGTACTCCCAAATCGCGGGAGGGCCGCTTCAGCCGAGCGAGATGAATACTCCAAACGGTCAGGTCAAGCTTCCTTCCATCACTTAATCGGCCGGTGAAAATTAGCTCCAAATGATTGACACGCCGTCAGGTACAGAACGGGTGCGCCTCTTTCCGTCGATGGTAGGTTGAACGATGCGAGCGAGCTATCAAACCGATGTCAGCCGATAGAAGAGTGTACTTCCCCATGTTCTTGCGCGTGCGTTGACGATCCGATGCTGGCACCCAGCCAGCCGGGCGTAAACCGGACGAAGAAGCATCTGACCAGAGTACTTTTTTTATCTGATTATTCGGGAGTCGGCAGTCAGGACACAAGTAGTGCGCCATTTTCTTCCGTTTTCCGTTTCATGAAATCTATCCTTCTGTCTTTCTTTCGGTCGATAGGTGAAAAGCGTTATCAGATATACTTCACCTTTGTGTAAAATTTGCCTCATCTTGGATTCATTCTGTAGACATCGATCCGACATAACATAATATCCACGCCTCTTTCCCCGGATCATCAAATATACATCGACCGTACTTCGTTCTTCAACAGAAGACATCTCATCAACTCCCTCTTCGAGAAAGTAACGCCGACAAGAGGACAAGTGCGAATCAACGACTGAACAACGGCACGAAAGTGGGAACGAGCGAACACGGGTATCGAAAAACCATACCATGACTCGCTTGACGACGCTGCTAGCTGCGGCTACCATCGCCGCTGGAGGCGCTATGGCCGACACGATTGAGCACTGGTGGAACATCACTTACGCGCAGGCCAATCCCGATGGGGTGAGTCGAGCTCGATACCGATACCGCGTACAAATGCAAAATGTAGAGCTGATGCAAAGTCTTGTCTTCTTTTTTGTAGCTGCAAGAAAGACGGGTCATCGGTATCAACGGATCATGGCCGTAAGTGTGACCTCCCCCTCCCCGGTCGAGCAGGAGCCGAAAGGTTTCATACTTGAGCAGCGAACTCGGGATTTAAGCTTGAGCTGACCACAGCTTTCTGAATGTGCAGCCCTCCCATGCTCACTGCTACCCAGGGCGATGTCCTTATTATCCACGCCACCAACGGCCTAGGCGACGACACCATCGGCACGTCCTTGCACACGCACGGCATGTTCTTCAACGGCTCGACCTGGGCCGACGGAGCAGTCGGCACCACCCAGTGCCCCATCCCCAATGGACAGACGCTCGACTACCTGATTGACACCACGAGGCAGACGGGAACATACTGGATCCACGGCCACCACGAAGGTCAGAACACCGACGGTCTCCGAGCACCCTTTGTCATCTCCCCTCAGAACGCCACGGGCCGATCGGACAACGTGACGTGGGACGAAGAGTACACGCTCGTCATTGGTGATTGGTACCACGACGAGTACCCCGACTTGATCAGGGACGAGTTCCTCACGTGGACCAACCCTACCGGTGCTGAGCCTGTACCGAAATCTGCCATTGCCTACGTCGCCAAGAACGGAAGCTACATCCACTCCAACGAGGACTTGATGAGCGGTGTTGGCGTGGGAGATAACGCCGAGATTGCTTTCGAGGCTGGCAAGAAGTACAGGATTCACGTGGTCAACACTGGTACCCTCGGTAGTGAGTAGAAGCACAGCGTCTTTCCTGACCCTCGCGTCGACACACCCCCTAGCACTGTGCGATGAGAATCCCAAGTCCCCATACTAATCGGTGTACCCTGTCGCGCCACAGTGTTCTGGCTCAAGATCGACGGTCACGATATGCAGATCATTGAGATGGACGGTATCGAGCACGAGCCTTTCCCCATCGACGTCCTCACCGTCTCCGTCGCTCAGCGATACTCGATCCTCGTCGAAGCACTCAATGCCACCGACAAGAACTACGCGTTGATGCTCCAGCAAGACACCGACATGTACGATGCCGTGCCCGATGACTTGCAGCTTATCAACACCGTCCAGATCGTCTACGACTCGAACAATGCCAAGGCCGATCCTCTCGTGGTTGACCCCGAGGACATCAGCGCGTTTAATGACACACAGCTTGTGCCTATCCTCAAGAACGAGCTGCTTCACCCCGATGTTGAGTACAGGTTGGACGCCTACTTTGACGTGAGTTTGATATGGGCGCCTCATTACATTCTGGTCTCTGGGTTTGAAGCTGATTCCTTTGATCTCTCATAGACATATGATGACGGCACCAACCGAGCTTCATGTGAGTGGACAGTCGATCGACACCAGCAATGTACCTGACATTGTCCCTTTGTCGAGTATGAAGCTGATGAGCCTGTTGTCGTTCCACTTACGATAGTCAACAATATAACCTACCAGATGCCCATGGTACCCTCGATGTTCACCGCCATGACAATGGGCAACGACTCCTTCAACTCGGCCGTCTACGGTGCTCAGACCAACGCGTTCGCGTACAAGCATATGGATGTCATCCAGCTTACCGTCTTCAACTGGGATGCCGGTTTCCACCCTTTCCACTTCCACGGGTGAGTGATCGCAATCGCAGTTGCATACATTGAGAAAGCGACAATTGCATCAATCAAAGAGCACAGCTAATGTCTAACACCAAATTTACTCAACTACGGACGATGGTGCGATGCAGTCACGAGTTCCAAGTAGTCCACAAATCATTCGACGTCACCTCGGACGACCCCGTCGTGAACCCTGCTATCGACGAGAACCAGGAGAACCCCGCTCGACGAGACACGATCGTCATTCCTCCCACAGGAAGTGTGACTCTCCGATGGAGAGCTGATAACCCCGGTGCATGGATGTTCCACTGTCATGTGAGTGTCGCCCATTAAGCAGTACGAACGACTATTCTTGAACAGATCAGAATCATCAGTTGATGGTGGTGGTGGGCGGCGGTCGAGCATTGTGGGGCGTGGTACGACCGATCGCTGATCGCTAATCGCTGATCGTCATATACTTCGCATCCCAGATCGACTGGCACTTATCCTCAGGTCTCGCCGCCATCTTCCTCGAAGCCGTCGACATGTTCCAACAGACCAACCAAACGACCAACGCCGTCCCGCAGCAGATCATCGACCAGTGCAAATTCTGGGATACCCCTACCGAGGGCAACATCGTCGGCACGTACAGTACCACTGACTTTAAGGGTCAGCCGTACGGTCCTTTCCCTCTTGTCATGGTGAGTGGTTCTCAGATCTCTCTCCGGACACAGGACATGGAACATTTCCTTCCTCGAACGTGATGATGAAGAGGTAGAGGAGTGGGGCTGACTTTCACTTTGAAATTCACTCGGATCGCTATGCTACGCTATGCTACGCTACGCTACCCCATACTACAGGGCTGGACATCCAAAGCCATCGGCGCACTCGCAGGATGCATCATCACCGTCCTCCTCGGTATCGCCACCATCGTATGGTACGCCTCTGGCGAGCTGGACGAGGCTGCGCTCGAAGAAGAAGTGCGATACAAGCTCGAGGCCAAAAAAACTAAAGTGCCCCTCTGGAAGAAGGTCATTCCTTCCAAGGGTCAGTAGTAGACAGGACAGCACGAGTTAAAAAAGTACGTGGTGGGGGTCCGGGGTCTCTCTCTAGAGACGTATGGACTAAAGATAAAGTCCAGATGACCGGAGTGGATAGATGGGAGATCTGTCTGTCTGCCTTTCAAATTCCGATAGAATAGGGCGCGAGTTAACGAGTCTGCCAGACTATATAATAGGCTGATCTCGTCTCGCTGGAGAAGCGCAATGCAATTTGATGCAAACATACATTCACAATGCAAAATGACATGACATGACATGAGACATCTAAAAAAAGTCCTGTATAGACACAAAATCAACCGGGATACCAATTCAACTCGATATTTTCTTTTCTTCAGCTTCGTTCATCTGTACTTTCGTCCAGTTGAGCAAATTACACCCCCTCCCTTACTTCTTGCCAATCTTGTGCATCTCCTCGAGCACGTCGAGGATCGTACTGGCACTCCAGGCCTGGGTATTGCAAGAATCGTAACAGTAGCTTCCGTCTGCGAAAGCATCGAACAAACAATTAGCGTCAAAATCTTGCAAGCGACAGTCAAGTGCAACGGCGATGAGACGGAGATAAGAACGAGCGCGGGCGCCTAGATCAGGTGATAACCCTGATCTAAAAACGCTGCGGATTCAAGCGAACACGGGATCTAGCCAGCTTCGGCGCCTATCGGCCGATAGGAGGATTTTGTGGCGGCCACAGGGTTTGGTCCACACTTGGGGATGAAACAAAACACTCACTGCTGTTGGTCAACTCTGGCAAGCCCCTCCACGGGTCGTGGGTGATATGAGAGGCATGTTTTTGCAGGATGTTGGAGATGTAATGCAGCGTTCGGCTCGGGTCCTATACATCGTTGTTAGCCTCAACGCACAATCGGCTGATCTTTGTATGCGAAAGAGAAGCTGGGATGGTGTGTTTCGGGAAGAAATGTGGCTTGAAGCGCGAGCCTAAGCCGGGTTAACATACCTGTTTGCCTTCACCCGCGATTCGGTCGAACTTGAGGTACGCCATAAGGAACCAGCCCATAGGGAAGACCCACTCGGGTCCTTGGTGATACTAAAGGAGTAAATTTAGCTCTTCCTGCCTTGGCGCTCATCGCTGTCAACCTCGCCTCAATCAACGATTACTCACGTTCCAACCCTTGGCAATGGCTTGATCGTGACTATCGTTCGAGTTGTCATAGTCACCTCGATACTGACTGTCGGCGGGGTCGAGCGTCTTGAAGCCCAGAGGTCCTCGAAGGTTAGCATCGGCAATCTGGAGAGCACCGATGGCTTTCTCGGGAGTGAAGAGCTCGGGTGCGACGATCATCGACAGAGTGTAGTTGCATCGGAGCTGAGAGCGATTTAATAAAGTAGTGGTACCAGTCAACATCCAATCGTCCTCACATGCGCTGTGGGTCCTGAAAGCCAGACAAGAGAGGACGAGAAATACTCACCTGGTAGTCCGACCATTCTCGATCCTTGGGCGTACCGTATACATCCTTGTAGATACCTCGTCGGTTGACCATGCCAGGGTTGATGTCGTATTTATGGTCTTCGGCAGGATCGCTGGGGACATAGTAGCATTTCTCGAACGACGCCTGGATCAGGTCGGCCCACTCTTCGTAGGTGACAAGTCGCTTCTCGCCCTTGACTACATGAACGAACGACAAGTACCATTCAGTCAAGGACTTAACACAAGCGGAATAATCTGGCGAGGGAAAGAAAGGAATCTCGAGAGTATCCATGTCCGATGGTGACGACGGATATCTGTACTCACTAGTAGCGTTGACTCCCTTGAAGGGGAACTTGCCCTCCTTGCTCAGTTTGTCAACCCATGACAAGGTACTCTTGAGCAAACCGGTGATCTCGACTGGAGCACCATCTCGAGGCGTAGCAGGGAGACCCTTGTTTCCAGCTTTGTCGGAAGACCCCATCTTGTCCATCCATGTACCGCAGTTGTACCTGTTTCCACCAAAGATGATTCCGGTCTCCCAGTCAACCCAGATCTTCTGGTTGAAGCCTTCATCGCTCATGTCCATATCGAGGTTGGGCCCGGCGTTGTACTCTCGGAATTCGATGCCCTCGGCGTGTCTCTGAAGAATTTCCTGAACAAGCTCAGCGATAGAGCTCTCATACTCAAACGCTCGAGGGTGGTCCCATGCTACCCAGGTGTCATCGGCCGGGAACCGTCGCTTGATCTTGTCGGAAAGAATGGCGTTGCCGTTAGGGCACATCTTGGTGTAGTCCTGGATGTTTTGACAGAACCACCAAGGGCCGTCTCGACAGTTATATCGAGGGTTCCTGGTCGAGTCGAGCAAGTTGGGGATAAGACCATGCTTGAGAGTGGTACCGAAAGCATGGATGTGTTCTCGTGCAGCAGGGAAGTTGCCAGTGGTGAGGAACAGACCCCGCAACGAGATGAAGACATCTCGACCCCAGCATCTAGCCCATCCAGCAGCAAAGTGCGGTAGTCCCGCAGCGAGCGAGGGGACGGGCTGGGACGGACTGATACTGGCGCTCTTAACCAAGCCGTACATCTGGACGGAGCAAAGGGCAAGATCATGGGTGAAGCTGTGACCGGAGGAGATGAATTCCGAGCACTGTTGGACAACAGCTCGTCGGGCCGCCTTGTAAGCCTCGTAAATGACCAGAGCGAAATACTTGGGTCGCATGAACGAGGGACAGGTGGTTTTGATGAGCTTAAATCGTTCCGAGAACCACTTGACCGGTCCAGCGAGTCGCGGGAGGTCACCGGTTTGCCTAAAAAGATCAGTATTGTCATCAGCGTGATCCCGTGCGCGACCGATTGAAGCGACTCACTTCTCAAGTCGATCCAGAACGTAGTCCATAGCCCATGTGCCCTCTCTGAGATGCGCGCAAAGCGGGTGGCCGAGATCATTGGTCTTCATGATTTCTCGGAGCGGGTGCATCCATCCTTCGAGACCACAGTACTTGAGAGATCCGTAATTGGGGATGGTGTAAACACCGTCACCGCCTGTCGCGTCCTTCTCCTCTCCGTCGGCTCGGTGTAGAATGACGTTGAGGTCGACAAGGTCCAGATCAGCGAAGGCTTCATTCGCTCCTCGCTTGATCAGACCGTCGAGATCAGGGGAGATATCCTGCCAGACCGAAGTCTCATCAGCAAACATGACCTGTGGGCACTCAAGCAATGGATATGAGAGACGTACATCCATATTAGTAGAGAAAACCATGACGCTTCCAGGCTCAAACTGATCCGGGATGACGATTTCAGAGTATTCGCCATCGCCATCCCGACCGCGTCGGATGGTGGGCTCGGGGACTTCGGTAAGCTTGCTAGGAATACCCTTGTGAGTCTTGGGATCGTCCTTCCAGGCACCGAGATCAGTGGTGATCGACGCGCCGAAGAGATAGTCAATAGTCGTTCGCGAAAGCTTGATGGGTTTGACTGACAGGCAAGAGAGTCAGTCAACAGCTGCATACAACAAGCAGTACATAGCGGAAAAGATCACTCACTCCATCCTCGGCCATGGAATCCCTTGAAGGCAGTGTGAGCGATGAGCATGTAGCCCTTGTGCGTGACAGGGTGTACCCGGTGGACCATGATATACTGATCAACACACCGAGACATCAGCAGCTGAAATTCGGTTTGAACCTGATCGCGAGCGACTCACCTGTCCTTCTTCGTGCACGTGGCCTTCCGTGAATCCACCCTCTAACATCTCCGTGTGCAGGTGGTTCAAGACTCGCTTGACTTTGCCAATACCGTTCTCCTTCTCATCGCTGACTTCGTACAGCCTGTTGTCCGTCACCAAGTCGAGAAGCTTGGGGTAGAGGTCATCGAAGCCCTTGTTAGATCCAAGCGCGGCCGCACAGAAAGTGACCAGAGCGCCAGTTGAGAGAGCATCTTCGGCAGTTCGCTTGTCAAGAGGAGACTGGTTGTCGTGGGTGAGATCGTAGAAGACAGCGTGGGGTTTGGATCCTTCAAGGGGAGTGACAACGCAAGGCCGAGAGGAACCCTTGCCGAACGGAGGAGCAAGCTCGTCGGGTGAAGAAAGACAGGCAGAATCCATCGAGCCTGCAAGGTTGAGGTACATTAGCGAAGGCGCTGCAAGTGTGGATTCGCCCATTGTACTCACCAACTGGTTTACCTAGCCCGAAACGCCAGAGACTGGAACAGTACGTCAACGCGATATAACCGGGGAACCGTTGTATGATATGGAACGCAGAATAAGACTCACAGATCGGCAAAGCTCTTCACATCGTGGCCGTTGTAAGCTTCTCGCACCAAACTGTTGATACCGAGCTCTCGGACAAACTTGAGATCCATCTCCTGACTTCCAGTAAACAGCTCAGCCATGATGTAGAGGTTAGGGTTTACTCTTCTACCGGCGTCGATTACAGCGACACCAAGATGAAGCGGGGTGGAATGGCAGTTGTCCAGTCGGAAACCATCGAAGGTACCGGCAAGGATCTCGGCGTATTTGATCATGTGGTCCCAGAGCCAGGGGTTATCGTCTCGGCTTTGGCCGTATCGAAGCTTGACGCAATCGTCCCATACAATGACTTGTCGTCGCATGTAAGCCTTCGAAGGGTATTCGGCAAAGTTCTTGAGTGGGTCAGCACCCCACATCCAACCGTTGTTGGCAATGGCAAGTGCCGACTCGGGCTGCTTGGCGGTAGTCTCGTTCTTAGGCAATCGGGTAAAGTATCGCTCAATGAGAGCACGCCTGCAATAAGCGGAACAACATTATCAGTCAAGGTCGGTCCATGCTGGCAAGAGAAACAGGTGGCCACTCACTCATCGTTGATCTCCCCGAGTTTCGGACCTCCATCTTCCAGTCGGGTAAATCTGAGTCTGCCTACGACGCCGTCGATAGCCGCCTGGATATCATCGTTGCACTCGGCGTAGAGATCGACGTTGAGGATATCTAACACTTCGCCCCACTTCTTCGCCTGGTTCTCGGGAGTCTCGTTGGGGTATGCAGCCTGGATGAAGCCAGCTGCGATTTCTGGCTTGACAGTCGAACAGTACCTGGCAGAGTAGGCCTGGTAGTTGTCGATCATACCCGATGTGGACTTGATGACCTCGGCGAGCTGAGCAGCCGATTTGTTGCCAATAGGCTGGCTCTCCCACTTCTTCGGCGCAGGATCAGACTTGATCAGCGATCCAGCAACAGCCGAAACGGAAGCCTGTACGTTGAAGACGTAGTATTCCCACAGCTTTTTCTCGTCGATCACCGACTTCATGTGGGGAATGAGGGATTGAAGGTCGGCTTCGGATTTGAGGGTTGTAGGGAGGCCGCGAGATGAGAGCTCGTTCGTGAGCTTCAAGAAAGCGTCCTCGAGCTCGACGGCGGGCGCGAGATGAGGGGTGTTGTGAGGTGAGTAACCTACATTTGATACACGCCGTTAGCTGTCAGTGTCCAAGGGATGTGAACAGCTAAACCCACCTGCTTCAGGGTGTTCTACGAGCCATGGAGAGTCGAACGCCATATGATTGAGTACTACGTCAGTGATACCACCGAGTCCGTATTTCTCCTTGGCGAGCTTGATGACTTCTTCAATCTCTGCAAGTCCACCGTCCTTGGCTTTGGGGTTCTTGAGGATCGCCTGATCGTACGTGAGTTGATCCTTGATGCTGTAGGGACTTCCCGAGCTACCTCTCTGCTGCAAAGGAGCCCAGTGAAGCATGTTGTACCCTCGTCTGCTGGCCTCGGCAAAGTGCTTCTCCCAGTCCGGAGTCTTACCCATCCACTTGGCGAGAACGGAGATGATGGTCAGCCCGTCCAGAGTGACATTGGTGGACTTGGGCAAGATCGTACCCGCGGCGGTGTCATTGAGCGGGTTTTTAGATGGCTTCGCATCGGCCGGGAAGAAGGGTGCTCGCTCGGGAAGAGAGATGATGGGGTCTACATTGAAGTAGCCCCTTCGGCCGGTGATTCGGTCGGAAGAAGGTGTAGCTCCGTCGTACTCGATGTAGTAGCAGAATGCACCAGGTGCGGAGATAGGAAGGTCGATCTGAATGGGCCTGCACAGTGTGTACCTCGTCAGCTCCGGTAGCGCAGTGTCGCAAGCGCGAACAGAAAAAGGCTCTTCAGCGATGGAGAAACTGTATGCTTACTTGGTCAGATCAGTAGGGAGTCTCCTTTCCTTGAAATCTCCTCGCTCGAATGCGCCTCCGTCCATTGGGAAGTCGCTCTTGAGAACGCCATTTCGAGTAACGTTGGTACCCGGTCGGAGGCTGAATCGTAGGATGTAAGGCCTGACGGGAGGAGGGAGTCGGATATACTGTAGCAGAGGATCGTGCTGTCAGTGCGGCTACCAAGATAGGCAAGGAGGCAGACAGGGGACTTACGTCTTTACCTTCGCCGGGACCGCCGTCGTCCTCGAGAGCGAGTTCCCAGACCTGGACAGGCTGCCCATCGCTCTTGCCAGAGAAGAAGGCGATCGCTTCATCCTGAGGAGTCTTCGGCGTCTTGCTGCCGTCCGCTTGGAGTGCAGGATCACCTTGAGCGGGGAGCTTGATGTTAGATGGCTTGTGAGAAGGCATATTGGGTTACGCTACAGGTGCTGGATAGTCTTTGATACAATGGAATGCCAAACAGGCGTATTATACAGTGGTGGGAGGGTAGGTGCCGAGAAGGGGGTAAGGTTGAGTCAACTATGAAAGGAGGACTTTGAAAAGGTCTGGTATGCCAGGTAAAGACTGGAGTAGTAGAGCACGGACGGTATGTGGTGACGGAAGAGTAGGTGCGAATGAATAGAGAAATGTGAAGATGGCCTTCTCCTGGTATCGAATGGGTCAAATGAATAGAGACGATGAAGAAGTGCAAGATTGTGGTTTACCCACGTTCCCATCGACAGACGTTGGTTTGAGAGATGCTTGCTGGTCAAGTCAGTCAGTTCCGGTTTTGGTCCATAGCGGAATTCAGGAGATTCTGAAGAAATATCAGGGTTTTAGCCGAAGATGACGCGCGTGGCGCGTGGTAACCTAGTTTTTACCTAGTTTTCCAGGCTCTTGGCCTAAAAGCGGCAGTCGCTATGGTGGTAGACAAGGTGTGTCTTCGCTTACAGTAGCAGCTTGCTTCGCTTTCCCCGTGGTTCTGGTGTGTATCTTCAATGGGCTACATGGGGCTACATCTAACTTATGTGGGCCTGACCAAGTGCAGGTCGTCACAAACAGATACATATATGGTGGAAGTAGGCTACACATATACAACATATACATACACGTCATCACTTTTGCTATTCGGCTTACATAGAGATCCGATCCGACGATAGAGCGCATTTCAGAGGCTCCGTGCGTTATCAAACGCAAACGCACATGCTTTCAAGCGATTTGAATGAATCTCCATCCTCACCATCATTACTATCCTGACTTGGCTCATCAATTTCGCTCGGAGAAGGACGAGATCCCCCCTCCCAATAAGTCATTATGCCCATCTTGCCCAACTTCCTTTCACGTCGCGCGAGAGATCCGGCCACTTCATCCGCTCACACAGTTCCTCCTCCGCCCATAACGATATACTACCTCTCTTCTCCTGCGCCCTACGTGCCACTTCGATCCGTACCGCCGCCTTCTTCCCCTCAAGCTTTACCTTCACATACGCTACTATTCTCGCTCACGCATCCTCAGCCATCGACATCGCGGGCGACTTCGTTCTTCTTGTCTTGTATACCTGATCCGATAGGTTTCCTCTACCACTCTTCAAGTTTCATCATCAGCCATCTGAGTCTCAGTGCGCACGAGGGCGGTGCTAATGATGGTGGAGGGATAGAGTGGAGACATCAGCTGTTACAGCTGGAACTGGAAGACAAGGAGGGCCTAGCAGCGACGAGCGGTGGAAAGATCGGAGTGAGCCTGAAGTGGATTGAGAAGGTTATGTTGAGCGTCGAGAAGGGAGAGAGGAATGTCGATGGAGCCGTCAAAGAGTTCAAGGGTGTCTGTGAGTATTGCGCTGATCACTCACCCGAGTCTCAAGCCGACTAGACTACACTGAGGGTATGCGATCATTACCGGCCCTCGCTGACGCGCTACCAATCTACTGTATGTATGCAGTACTACACGAGCTAGTCCATACTATCCAACACGACGGTTACGGTACGACACCCGGATGGCTCATCGAGTCCATCGCAGATTACATCCGCCTTCTCGCCTCTCTTGATCCGCCGCATTGGCGCAAATCCGGTTCTGGACGAAAGGAGAAAGGCTGGGAAGACGGGTACGACGTCGGTGCAAGATTTTTGGAATGGTTGAGCGGCGCTGAGAAGCCTAGATCAATCGGAGGACCTGCTATACCGGAAGTGTACCATCAGTCTGGTCGTATACAACAGCAACAACAATATGAGCCCAGACCCGCACCCACGACAACATCCACCAGCGCTGAGGCACGACCGACCGAGATAACCGAAGGAATGCTACATCATCCTTCGAGCTCTGATGAAGAGACCGATCATCTCCCGAGACCGGGCAAAGAACGACCGGGACCGTATCCGGACTTGGTCCGACTGATGGACGCGAGACTCAAGTACGAGAAGTGGGATGACTGTTGGTGGAAGGAAATGACGGGATATGATCTTGAGACACTCTGGGAGGTCTATGTTGACTACTACCGCTAGATGACGGTGGCGGTATAGGCGGAGCGACGTGATTAGGCGGATGGATTCGAGTCGGTTGCCACAAGTTGTATACTACATAGGACGGCGACGCTACACTTTCGCGGCATGTAACATGTATCCATGCGCTTCTCGCTTGTAAGCTCTGTGTAAACCACGCATATTGGAGTAGTTGTCTGACATATGCAGATAATTAGACGTACTGTATGGAGAGGCTTGATCTCGCTCCCTTCTTTTGCACGTGACTGTCCAGTGTCAGGATCCCAGCCGTACGCGTACCCGCAGTTCTCAACTCTACCCAATCAGCCATTGAGCACACAGTGTGGGATAAAGACGATGTTCCACTCGTCCTCCGTGTCCACCGGTCTTGCGACCCTGTTGATGACCATCTCACCATAAGCCCCCTTCCCACTACCAGGGTAATCTTCAATAACGATGAAAATGGCTGGGGCAGCCCCTATAACATAGGAGACTCAGAGCTGATTTGCGAGGAAGGTAGGAACCTGGCCTTTTCCGCACTGGTGAGTGGTACTCGACCAGCCCTTGATCCGTGACCCCTTAGTTGCTTGCTTTCGTACGGGGTTTCTTCTCTCTATTTTGCTTCTTTTCTTTTCTTTTACCCAGAATCACTTGTAAACCAAACGTACCGTATCCTAAAATCCAGATTCGCTTCGAGCGGCATTGTGAGATTCGCAGGCTTACACCTGCATACTGTAGACTGCAAGTCCGACCGTCGGCGGATGGGGCATATGACACCCTAACTGGATGGGCGGAAGGTGCAACGCATCTCCGAATTACTGTACGGCTTCGGTTTCAGTGCGCGACCTCAAGCTGCAGGCTGGGAATCTCACTCCGTGCTTCACCTCTGCTGTTGCACTCGACTCACTCTAGCCACTCATAATGATACTGTTTACACGACATGCATCGTCATATCCGCGCTTACCGGGGTCTCTTCGCACTGCATATACGTGCCTGTGAGAGCGACTGAGGACCGAGCTGGGTCCAGCAGTAAGCTGCGAGTGTTCCGCATCGGCCATCCTCCCTTACACCACGAGCGCGAATGGAACATCTCTTTGCTTTATCTTATCGCTTTATCAACGTAAATCCGCGTGCTATCCTTGTTCAGGCATAACTACGGTGCGAAAATCAAGCGCGTCGCCATCAGCAAGCAAGGAAGTCGCGTGCCTGAACGTTGAACGTCTCACCATACCATCCTGAAACTCCGGCGCTTGGACTACATACGCTCGGGTCTCTTGATGCCTAGGGCCTGTCTCGATCTTTCTCTGTCTTCCCAATTGCTTCTGATGATGCATGACTTAGGTCTAACGCTCACCATTCACACTCTTTGGACAAATTGCCGCAGTGGGTCGAGTCGGTGTGACCTGCATCCACAAGCATTGACGACTACGAATACGAGCTTTTGGACCTCAGTGTATCCCTACGCTGAACGCCATCATTTCTATCTCAAGTATGACCATCGCCGACGCGGCTCTCGGCCGCAATCTAGCTGTCGATGGCGAACTCTCTCTGCCCCCCGAAATCACCCAGCACATCTTCTCTCTCCTCAAGACCGACAGCGCGCCATCGGTCCTTGCGAAGCTCGTCCGATGCTCCAAAGCGCTCTGCGACGAGCTCTCTCCAACCTTGTACAAGCGTCTCCCGCTCGATCAGAGCAACGCTATCAAGCTAGCTTACGGCCTGGACGTCCCCTCAAGCTGTTCAACCAAGTTCACAGATGCGCCCAAGCTGCCTCCGCATCCTGAAGACTTGCTGCGACTCCAGACCGACAGAAGGCTCTTGATGGAGCTTTCACCGAGGGAGAGAAAGCTGAAGCTGCTAGGATATACGGAGGAGATAGACTTGCTAGATGCCGAGGACTGATGGGGCTGAATCGGATCGTCGTGACGTACCAGACCTTGGACGGGTGTTGGGGTTGCGCGAAATTTCATCGCATCCTCCTCTCGTTATCGACCATCACCATCCGCTCATCGGCTCTTGAATCCCTCGCCAGGACATTTTTCGCCTCAAGCCCCTATGCCGAAGACCGGAAGCATTCAGGGGCTTTCGACGCGGGGAGACGAGTCTACGACTATTCCGAGCTGTACGACATGCTCACAAACGCTTTCTCACCCAGACACATCGTGATGGAGTCCCATATCTGGTCACTTACGCCTGTTCAGCTCGGCGCCCCACCTGCAGAGGATCTACTGCTTGAAAAAGGTCTGGAGGCTGTCATGAGAAATTTAGCAACAGAGTGGGTAGGGCTCGACACCATGGAGATCAAAGAACTGGTCGGCATCGAAACTCTGCCAGACCCAGAGCCAGATCCTTTCAGGATGACACCTCGAGCATCGGATGAATATACCGTACATTATGCCTCACAGGAGAGGCTCGACACCGCTTCACCAGAGGTGCTGGAAAAGATATCTCGCGGACCAACGGGCAAGGCTGTACTCTTCTCGGAAAGGTCAACGCATCTGAGGAGAATGTTCGCCCGTTACGAAGATAACGAGGACCTTAACATCGACGATTTCTATCCTTATTACGGGGACCAAGACCAGGATGGTGTTCGTAACGATGATGAGACAGTCGCTGCTCTAAGAGCTTCGGGGGTGGAACATGATGGCTACAAGACAATTTTTGAGATTCTCAACGACCCGGAACTAGGGGAAGGCGTAGATCCAGATGAATGGATGAAGCAGATTACGGGGAACCCGGCGTTCGCGGCAAAGATGGTGGGCAAGGTGCGCTTCGTTTCTGTTGAGCGGGATAAGTGAAGACGTACGTCCATAGCAATTAAGCCTGGTGACATGTCAAGTATGTAGTGTCTGTATACGGTGACCTCGCGACGCATCCTGTATATTACTCGTACAGTAGAAACATTGATCATATGGTGTACTGGTTCATGGCTCTGTTATTCCTCCAATTCAGATGCTCCCTCACTCCCTAGGCTTGAAAGCCCTTGCCAGCCCTTTCCAGACCTGTTGCACATACGCGGGACTATATCGCGCGTAATCCACCGTACCCGTCGCAGCCGACGCAAGCGGATTCGCATTGAGCTGGTCCAGCAGACCGAACAAGTATGGCAAAGCAATCCGCTGCGCCTCTCGCATCGGTATATTCCCCGAATTATAGCTTCTTCGCTTCTCGTCAGTGTGCAGATGTTCAAGAGCCGTCTCAGCGAGTTGAACTTGGTCGTATTGGCTCGCGAGGACGAAGATCTCCCATGGTGCTTCGGCGGCTAGGTATCGGAGTCGTATACAGACTCGCTCGACTAGGAAGGGGCAGTCGTATTTGTCGCACAGTAGGAGCACGGCCTTGGCTTGGCTCCAGCTTTCCATCGAGTTGATACTGTTATTGTTTGACCTCGATGTGGATGTGTGCAGAGTGGGTGGTGCATCAGGTCTAGGAGGGTGGTGAGTTTGTGATCGGTCGCTTCAATTGGTATCTGGGATGAGTAGATCGACTTGTCACTCAGCATGTCGCGGAACAAAGCACTAGTAGAGGGTTCTGCGTCAGCTCTTCGCGTCCAGTATCTCGTATTCAGTGCCAATGTCCTAGACATCTTCAGCTTGTTGCGAAAGATTTAGTGTTCCACAAACACAAGCAGAGCGGAATGCAGGTTCGCAGTCTAATAGCTCACTCACCTGTTCGCCTTGAGCATATAAGAATGCACCTTGAACATCGTCCCCTCGTCGCTGACCAGCGTGATATCTGCATCTTCGGCATCGTAGTCGGCTGATAGGGGGGCATCATCGGATCTCGACATACTGTAAGCTTTCTATCTCCGTGTTCACACTTTGCTGGTACAGGTTGACGAGTATGAAACGGGGTGTTGTGTTATTGCGAAGTACAGTACTTGGCTCGACACTGTGATGCATGATGAGACTACATAACGGATCGAGTGATATGTACAATCATCATGTAAGCATAAGATTGAGCATGCAATACATGACCCAAGAATCGATGAGTGGTTTACGATAGATACTATCTTGCTTGTGTGACGTTATGCATCGCCTGTGTACAAGTGTATAGGGAGAGCATGTCACAGTACAACGTGTCCGCTCGTTGGGACGAAAGAGTCGTGTTCGAGACGTGAACCTCCTGAGAGTTGTTTGCTGACAGTGATAGTGATAGAGATAGTGATTATCCGACGCAACACAACGGGAACGGTAACGGGAACGAAACGATACGGTACAGCACAACATGTCTCGGTTTGAGACATCAAGAAGTGCTCATGTGTGGGTGCGTGACATGGTTACATGGTCATGTACATCTCATGGGACGTTCAAACAGTACGAGTAGAGTGTGGTGGCGAAGGAAGGAAACCAAAATGACGGGCTTGTATGAGTACAATTTGAACAAGGTACTGTATAGTAGAAGTGACTCTACCCATGATATCGTGGATCGACCGAAAATGCACAGCATGGTATGGTGTGGAGGACAAAAGTAGAACCGATCACATTCAAGACTACTCGACAGCTTCAGAAGGATTCGGCTTCGATATGCAAGAAGCGATCAGAGGTGGCTGCTTTCTCGGATCAAAAAAATAGCTCCATTTGACCAGTTCCTCCACTGTGGCCAAAGACATGAGCTCCTGGTGGACTAACGCAGGCTTGAGCACGCGATACTGCACGAATCTAATAGAATAATCGTAGTCGAGGAATTCCATATCTCTGAAATGCTGTAACACATATTGGGCGATAAATCGTGGATGACGGTCACAACAATTCAAACCATCTTACATGGATCGAGTGAACGGTTCTCGACTGCGCGTTGACGAAATATAGAAATTGTTTCCTTTGACAGACTCGGTGGCGGCACTGGAATCCGGGGACATGACGAAATAGATGTTGGTCGACCCTCCCATGCAGGCTGGGATGCGAAGCTGTTCCCGATCCCCCTCAGGAACGTGAACGTAGTAATTCACCGAGTCATCCGTGTCGTATTCGTCTCGCATCTCCTGCCCCATGAAGCACCTCACTAATTCTGGAACGTAATCTTCCAACTGGTCGACGCGGGGCCAGAAATTGAGGGGACTGGGGAGAATTTCGACGTTCAGTTGTTCGGGCCAAAGGAATGTAGAGATAAGATGGCACGCTAAGGGACATCCGACACGGCATGATCCGTCGCATAAACCATCAGCAAGATCACCGATGCCGCATACGGGTGCTTTCGATTGCGCCATCGTCTCGAACAGAAATGATTTATCGATGGCGGAGCTTTCCTCAGGGCTGTATACCATAGGTAGCATCTCGAGAATCCGACCGCCGTAGCCCTTGCGGACATCGGCTTCGATGACCGACCACCGGATATTGAGAGTCTTCAGTGAAGGGAAGAGTGGACGACCGGTCACATGCTCGAAGCGGGCGCGACGAAGGTGGACGAGCCCCCTGGCGAAAACATCAGTCGCCCACCAGTCCTCTAAAGTGAGCTCGGTCGTGTGTCCGAAGTCGGCCACTTTATGGTATGCAGCTTCGAATGCTGCGGCGGTAGACAGGTCGTGAGAGGTGGACCGACTATATGGTGGGGCATGCTGAAGCTCCGAATGAGGCGGCATCGCTGACCGCGAGGAAGTTGATGACGGCTCTTCATACACTAGCACAGCGCTGCTTTGCGTCTTTTGGACCACCGGTAGTAATGATTCGTACGCTCGACCGAGAATGGTCGTCACTGATGAGAGACTTTGTCGGTTCAACGTGAAGGACTCGTAAAAGCTTGGAACGATCTTGTTGTACATTTGCTTGTTGATACGAGCTGCCTTCGCAGGACTGATGGCACATAGAATGTCGAATATAATATAGTGAACGGGCGATAGTCTGCGGAAGCTTTCGGGTGTAATAGTTTTGATGGTTGCATTGTTAGCCATGCTGTCGGGTTTCGAGCATTGATCGTCTTGATCACAGAGTACTTGAGATTGCTCGAACGCAAGGCCGTCCGCTTCGGCAGACTGCGAGGGTTGCTCTTTGGTGCTCTCTGATTTCATGTTGACTGTTCTCATGCACTACAGTAGAACACGACGTGATAAAGATGAAGTTGTAAGACGTATCACTTAGTGGATATGAGATGAGTATTGATGTATTGTAATGAGTACAGAGTGTGGAGTGGCGAATCACTGTAACAGAAGAGTGAAGTACTGTAGTCGTACTGTGAATGCACGGCATGGCTCTTGAATGGGCAGTGCATCGCAGCGAAACTATACTGGAGTAGAGTACGTCAGCCTGCCCAACTTGCGAATAGGCCTGTACTCGAACACTGTACAAGGTCTATGGAGTACTAATCTTGCATGCTCACAGTGGCGCAGAGGCCAGAAATTAGATGTTATACAAGCGGACTTGCCAACTGCCAAAGCATGACTGGATGATGTACAGTACATTGCTGACAATGGGATCTATACTAAGCCTTGCGCAGTCCGATAGACTCGACAAGGACGACTTCTTCGGCTGATGGCGTGAACATCGTTCGTGTTAAGGGCTGACGCTTTGAAAAGGCTAAGGCTGAGGTACCATCAAAAGACAGCATGCAATGCAGGTAAATTTACAGTAGTTGATCGATGTGCACCCTACGAAAGCTCAACGTGCTTCACCCTTCGCTGTCTGCAATATACATCTTCTCTTCGTTCTCACGTCTTTCATGTACTCTAATCCTCACACATCGTGACTAGTCCATTCTCCTTATCGTCCGCCTCAGAACCGGGCACAATCTCGCCCATGCATACATGAACTGTGCGAGTACCGCCAATCACCATGGTTCAGCAATCATCACCTCCCTCGCTCTCGCTCCATTCTCTCTCCTTATCTGAGCCCATATCTCCGCTCGCACTCGACCGGTTCCCCTCCGACTTATCCGCTATCCTTCTCGAACACATCGCCAACGAATCTGACCGACCCACACTGGCAACGCTCATGCGATGCTCCCGATCGATGTTCAGGATCTGCGGCAAAGCGCTCTACAAGCGACTCGACCTTTGTGAAGATAACGTCAGCAAGGTCTTCAATGGTATTGATTGGGACAACAACTCATTCATCGTTGAAGAGAATTATCCCGACGACAAGAGCTTCGCTTCCCGACTTAAACAGATAGCGGACCCTTCTGAGGCGGCTCACGAGCGCAAGGTCTGGCTGCTCAAGCATGTCGAGACTCTCATCCTTGGTGATTTCCCAGCTGCGGAAGCCCTTGTCGATGCGACGGGGTTCAACAACAAATCTCTCACCCTGAGTCTTCCTCTCTACAAATCATCGTTTCGTCACGATGCTGCCGAATCAAACGTGGTTCATGGAGAGGATGAAGACGATGAGGATGACAGAGACCGAGACAGTGATGGTGATTCAGTCTCGTCGGAGGCTTCTGAGCACCAGAAACTTATCATCCCAGGGGCAAGAATGTTCTCACACGTCAGATACGTCTGCTTCGGCCGCGACTTTCTCGAGTCGGACTCCTTCTATCCTCATTGTGCGCACAACGACATTTTCCCCGCGCATCCAGTTACCAAGATACTGCAGATGCTCTTAGCCTCCACTGAGCATATATGTCAGGACTGGCGAGCCTCTCTCAAGTTCCACCCGGAGGATGAAAACTTCACCGTCGCGATCGAACACCTCCTCCAGGGCTGGTCCGGCTTGAAAAGCTACACGCGACACCATATCGGGGCGGAACCGCCCTTCACCTCCTATGGCGCCCCGATTCATCGATTTTTCTTCGAGGAATGCCCTGGTTCCGGCCACACGCATACATTAGTCCGCAAGGCCATCAACTCCAACTTGAGTTACCTTCGCACTACGGTCGCTGCCAGCGAGCGAGACGCAATCGACTACGGCTGTCACATGCTGCACTGGCGAATGGGTTCGGTCCTCGACTCGGACTACTGGTGCTGCGATCATGAACGCAAGGAACGAGAAGACTCCACGATGATCGAGATGATTCATTCGAGCTGCGGGACCGAGCCGACTTTCGATCAAATCGCTCAAGCGGTCATCCACTCAATGACCGGTACCCTGAGTGCGGATGATATTCTCTCGTCTTCTCAGAAATCGACCCGAATCGCTTCGGTCAAGAAGAGGTGGGCAGAGAGAAAAGAGTGGTCCAAGACGAACTTAACGATCACTAGGCGGGAAGACGCTGAACCTTGCGTCTGTTGTGGTGGCAAGTGAGGAGTGAGGGTGGTGTGAGTGATTTTGACCGGATCACGGATGGCTGAAGAGCAGAGCCGAGCAAGTGCTGACTTCCCGGATGCTCATCACCGAGCAGTGGACGAACAACATCGGTTTCAATCGTAATATGACTCGTTCGATAAAGAGGTTCCGAAAACCCCATTAAGGCCATATGTAAGTATCTCCGATGGCCCCTTCAAGCTGAGCTTGTCAAATTCGAAAGGGATCGCCTCGCAGGGGCATGTAATGGGTATGTGTTAAAACACACAAGAGTAGAATGGGGCATGTGCATACCGTAGCGTGTTTAGCCGTCGGCCGCGCTGTCCAGTAAAATTTGGTGGTAACAGTAGTGTTTCCTCGTTCGTTCTCCTACCTCTTCGAGTCTGTATACATACAGTAGCAATGAACTCGTCCCAATATGCATTGTAAATAATCGCAGGTCCTTCCCGCTCTGCTCGACGGGTGTCGGTAGGGAATCAATGCAGGCAAGAAAGAGAGAAAATCCATAGGTCGGCTCGTCGAGAAGCTGCGATCAATGCGTGCCGATGTTACTCATGGTTCGTGACCTGTATTACCAGTTTCAGTCGCTATCGCTGTCACCGCCCAGGAAGTCCATGACGGCACCTAGTGCAGACTGTGAAAGGACGATTGTCAGCGTCATATCGCCTTCCTTTCCAACAGCAAGAAGACGAGCACACTTCACTCACTTTCTCTTTGTCTTGCTCCGGAAGTGTATCGTCAGATTCATCTTCAGAATCATCAGGATCAGCGATCTTCGCTTTGCTAGTCCTGGTCCTCGTCCTTCTTTCTCTCCCGTTTGATGAAAGCCCTCTGGCAGTTTCGAAAGTCTTGACGTCGTCTGGACATGGACATTGTGTATCAATACAAGTTCGTCAGTCAAATAGACCCTGTTGACGAGTTCGGAACATGGCATTTTCGTCACCGTGACGGAACCTGATGACCACTGACCGAGTTCCTGCGCTAGCTCCCTCTTCAGCTTTAGGCTCTTCGCTTTTCCCATTGTGGGCGTGCCTTTCATTCCGAGAGACGATAAGAGACTATTCAGATGCGAGATTTGCGATGACGCCTGTAGCATCCGAAAAAAAGCAGCAGGATCAGCCCAAAGATGCGTCAGAACATGAAAGATCATGAGGTGTGCCAGAGTGTTGAGGAAGCCTTGCATACCGTTGGACAGTCTGCGAGTTCCTTGCCCCTGCATCCATCGCACGTCAGCTAACGATGGCAAAATGCAAGATATCGTTCCCGTCTGAGGTGGACTGACCATTGTTTTCTAACACCACACGCTACGACTATCCGCTTGAGGTCGGCAATTTTCGCTTCGTCGGGAGATAGCTGGTCAAGAGCATCATTATGGCAGGATGAGCTTAAGCTATGACAACACAGAGAAAGGAGCAGAATTCGATTTCGACTTCGACTTCGACTTCATAAGAAGTGACGTATCACTCACATCCTCATTGGGATCCTTTTTCGGACGCTGCAATGTCAACTTCAGCGCCAGATCTGCCCAGGCACAGAAGAATATCGATTCGAGGAAGGCAGCACTCACTTTCGGGGCCTTCGACTTTGACTTTTTAGGCTTGTCATCATCACTCAAGTCCGCCGACGCAGCCTTGCTCGCTCTACGGGCGCTACCATCTTTTGACACTTTCTTCGTCCGAGATCGAAAGGGAGGAACGTCGTATACGGATGACATGTCGGAATCGTCCTCGACGGGTACGGCCTGTGTGATGGAGCCGAGAGTTTAGCCGCTCGAAAATCACGGCTCAGCGCTGCAAGCTGAAGCCAGCAGGAATGACAAGAGATCGAGATTCGGTCCCTGGAGTGGCTGACTCTTCCCATTACGAACGTCCACTCACCTTGTCAGCCTCTGCTTCCTCCTTCTCCCCCTCCTCATCACCCGAGGATATGATTTTCCCCTTCTTTGACTGGGATGGTTCTTCCCCCACAGACGATGGCATTGGCGACGCATGTCTGGCCGAAACACGACCACTCTCGGAAGCCTTGGAGTCTGGGTTGGGTTTCGATCGTTTAGCCGGTCTCGTAGGGGGTGAAGGTGATCGACTCGAGCTCGCTTCCGACCCTTCAGCCTCCGCCTCAGCCTCCGCCTCAGCCTCCGCCTCAGCCTCCGCCTCCGCCTCCGCTTCATTTTCCAGCTTTTCCTGTAAAACCTCACGTCAGCTGAAAGACACCAGAGTCATTGTTGAGTCGATTTCATCTCAGCTCACCATAGCTTCCTTGACGATATCTTTCACGACCTGCTTCCACAAGTTTCCGAGCTCGCCTTCCTCGAACCCCATGCGTTCCTCAATCTGCTGGCGCGCGACGGCCATTGTGAATTCGCCGCGGTCCATCAGGCCGCCGGGCTGCGATGCGTCCCTCACGACGCGGAGGGCTTTCTGCTTGAGCAGTGGGATGAGGGCCTGGTCCATTTTCAGCTATCAATGTCCAGCTAGAGTCTGGTCGGAAGGTCGGTGAGTCTGGAGTAAAGTGATGTATAAGGATATAAAGAATGGAGAGCGTCCCGCGCATCATTGGACATTGTTTAGGGAGTGATCGTTGCACTGCGCATGATTTTACGGCAACTTTGGTTCGAGATTTGATCCCGCTCCCGCTTTGACTGGAACCAAACAACACTTGCCGTGTCACAAAAATCATCATTATCGAGACACCGGGCATGCTGCTAGGCTGGACACTATACGGTTGTTCAAGTGCTTGAACACCGAGACTTATGTTTGTGTTTGCGTGCGTTCTCTGTGTGCCTCGTCTCTTAGATTGGAACCAGTGTGGAAAACAAAAATGCATTAATCATATGTATCTATGCGACAGACCCAGCTTGATCTAGGCTATCCGCCGTGTTTACCAGGAAGTCAAGGATTTTCAAGGTATGAGCACTACCACGTCACCTTTCGTCACGCATACTCGAATAATTGAGCTATAAACCTTAGAGCACGACCTGACCCGCAAACAACGCCACGAGCGCTATGAACGACCCAACCGCTATTCCTCCCTCCATGACTCTCGTCGCACCGCTATTCCCACCTCCCGCAGAAGTCCCGTTCGTATGCGATCCCACACCAGCAGTGACAGTGGTCGTAGCCTTGCCCATGCCATCGGTGGGATTCGTGGTACTCGGGCCTGAATCGGAGCCCGACGAATTGGTGCTGAAAACATTGATGTAGTTGAGCTCAAAGTACGCGTTTGCGTAAGTTGAAGATGCGTCGTCGATCACGTAAGTGGTATAGCTACGGGGTACACCTATCGTCAGTATGTGCAACTTACGCGAGCTGGAAATCTAAAGAGCAACGACCTTTATGCATGATCCTTGGAATCGATTTTGTAAGCTTGAGACAGTTCCTGACACTCACCATGTCTTGTCCCCGACCAATGCAGGGCAAGTCTGCTCCAGAAGAGCCGGTAAACCGGCAAAGTCGCCACATAGTGCGATGTTGACTAGGAATCCCGGTCGAGAATGAACATCAGCTTGTAAACAGATGAGAAAGGGTCTTGACTACTCACTCGTCAAGGTTTGGGCTGAGGGGGAAAAGCGACAATGGTAAGCTACTTTCTCGAGCGTGCGCGTTCTGGTCATCTGCGAGTACCGATTTGAGATACGCGACGCAGGCAGGCAAGCATGCAAGTCTACACCTGAGGATATGAGGACTGGTGACACGAGGACTCACGTTCGAAAAGCTTTTCGATGTCGCACGTCGAAGACGAGTATTCCGCGACTGGTGTGCCAAGAGTTGAGGTGTCGATGGTCTCTGATGTCAGAGTGAGGGACGAAGGGACAGCCGATCGCTAGGGAGGTGCAGAACAAACATAGGCGTGAGCACGTGTAGGGTTCATCATGTGTGACACTTTTGATTGATATAGTGGGGCAGACAATCTCACTCACAGTGATGAACCAGATCCTAATCGCTTCAGTAGACCACTCGGTGACGAAAACACCACCTCCAGCCTGACTGAACGCCTCTCCATACGAGTTCTCGTTGTTGTCGTATACGGTACAGCCTGAGCCGTTGTTGACGTCTTGATTACAGTCTTCTGAGTCGACTCGGCCTGACATCGATTTGGACGTATCCACTTTGCACCTGACAAGACGGTATGGCCGATTGTTGAATTTGCTTCATACTATATGGGGGTGAGACGTCGCTTGTACTCACTGGGCCACAGAGCCATCTGTATGCAAAGCCATCATGTTCTGCTTTCTCAGATGAATACCCTCGAATATGTCAATCTCCCCACCGGTGGGCCAGTCAGGTCCCTCTACCAATAGCCTTAGGTTCAGCGCAGTCATCTGTGGTGCACAAACAGCTCCGACATGTTCAATTGAGATGGTATCATACTCACGTGTCCAGAAAGCTCCCCAGACCGAACAGCCGTACGGTACATGCACCGCATCCATGACCCATACCGTCCCGGGCCCGTACGTGTTCTTGGAGAACAGCTTGGGCGCGTATCGCTTCTCGTTATACGGTACCAGCGTTGTGTTGTCGACTGAGCAGAATTGAGGGGCATGTTATCAGCCCATGGGTTTTCTTTGGGTTGTCCCCATTGCAACGGGACAGACGACTTACCCTTCAGGATGACTCGTCCAGCATCATTCACGTAAAGCAATGAGGTGTTCTGTGCTGTTGCCCAGAAGACGTCTCCACTACACACAAGAGTAATCCTTGTCATTCTCTGTTCTTTATTCTCGAGTGCGATCAATCTGTGGGACAAGCTGTGTTTCCGCTCACTTGGTAGTATTGTCGTACGTCTCTACCGGGAACCGGAACCCATCACTGAAGTGGCAAGAAAGAGATCGGCAACGTACGTTAGCTCATAAACATATGGATCTCTTGCGTAGATATCGGACATACAAGAAAGACGTGCCGGAATGACTTTCGGACCTCGGATACTCAGCTGCGCCGGTCAGTCCTGCGCCGAGCATCAAAGCGCCGAGACTGAAGGTCCAAGAGGGGAGCATCGTTATTGTTTCGATGAACTATGATGTTTTTGGCTAGGTCCGTCTCGATTTCAGATACTCGAATACGAAGACGAAGAGCGCGATGTGACCTATCTTCGAGAGGAGTACAGAGGAGACTACCTGACTGTTGGTGGTCTGGGTTGGAGGTATGTCGTGTCGTGACGTAGATGAAAGTCGACCTAGTTAAGGCGAGGCCAAGGTGATGCAAGAAGTTTTGACTCGCTGCGGAAAAGTTTTGGTATGACGGAACGACAATTAAAGGAACGTTTGATGATGATGATCTCAGTGGCAAGGGTATGTGGTATGCTTGCACTGTCCGCTGCTATGACCAGCGGACGATGTCTCTGTCTAATCTGGACCTTTCGAAAGAAAATGATCGCCCTCGTCTCAGTTGATTACAAGAAAGCCAAGAAAGAAGAATCACGGCATTCCTCCTTGTCGCTCAGGATGCGATATGCATGTTTTTGCATCGCCCTATCCGCAACCACGCTTCCGCGATCATAGCGCACACTCCTACTCCGCGCGCCGCTCGATGACAAAGGAGACGCACGAAGCGCTCGCGAGAGACACCCTCAGAAAATGTAAACAAAGCGAGGCCGAAACCACGCGTCTCGGAGGTTATCTCGCAGGAATCTCAGGGGGTGCTAGGGATCGTTGTGAAGGCGCCAGAGCGTGAGGATACTAGCCACAAAACTCGGCCAGGGAGCTGAGATACAGCTTTTTCATGACTGTGGTCGCATTCCGGCGCTGCTGTTCGCAGTCTCTGTTCGTAATGTACTCGTTCTGATAGCTGAGGGGCGACGGCGAGACCAAGGGTAAGCAATCCAGTATACGCATGTTATAGAGCCGAATGATGCTTCATGACTCGCCAGGCGCAATTCAGCTTTTATCTTATCCTCATCAGGCACGGTGATAGACCACGTGATCCAGAATCACGAAGGGAGCCCGCCTGTTCAACAACCTTGTTTGTCAAAGATGGTATTCTGCTTATATCTCAATCGGTCCTTCGCCAACCGATCCAGCGCGATCACATCCTCAAGCGGTCCAGATGTCGAGAAAGCCAAAGCTCGTATAACATCGAGCCGAGCGAGCACACCTAACCTCATACAAACACCGCTACCAGTTTGACTACCCTATCGCGGCTTCCGACACCAATTAGCTCTCCTAATTGCCGGCCATAGGCCTTTCGTCAATCGACACACGACCGCAAAAAGGCTCCTTCATCCCACAACCTTCCCGACGAGATTCTGCGGCTTATATTCTCTTTCGTCATCGATGAACCGGCTGTCCTGTTCGACCTGATACTAGTCAGCAAAGCAACGTACCATCTATTCACACCTCGGCTGTATCGAACCGTCAGAGTCAACAGGAAGACGGGCTCAAGGCTCTTCGAAGGGATCGACTGGGACCTTTCGGAATGGTTCGACGGCCTCGATCCGCCACGGGCTATGGGAAGTGATTGGGGATTCACGAAATTCGGTGTGGACCCAATCAGCATCCACAAGCGGAAGTTTGGCCTGTTGAGAAAAATACAAACTCTCCTCATCGACGATTGGGAAGGCGCAACGGACCTTGCTATCGGATTGGGACTCAAGGAGCAGTTTGCCACCCAGACTAGTGGGGAGTTTATGGCTGGATGGAATCCGAGACAGGGCTCGTTCGGCGTTTGGTGGCATCGACAGCGACTACGATTATCTGAGGGAATTGATCGACATAGAGGGAAACTCGACAATGTACGCCAAGTCGCTTTCGGGCATGACCTAATGGTTTCGGACGCCTTATCCGTCGATCTCTGTCGCGCGAACGGGATAGCCCATACATACATCGCTCATCCTGCCGTATACACCTTGACGAGAGTACTGAAACCGACACATCTTTGTCTGCCGACCATCTCGCTCAGAGAAGATTGGGAGGCCGATTCCGATATCGAGGACTATCACTCGTTCCTCGCCCAAATTGTCGATCAATGGCCGTTGACAAGCATCTCATGGCACGACGTCCAGCATGGTGGTGAGGATCCCTGGATACCTTTCAGTCTGCCAAAGGCACGTCTGTTCCTGCGCAACTGCCCGAACGATGAGGCCCAAGGCGCCGCCGTTCGAGTACAAGACACCGATCAGCCAGTCGGCGACTGCTCCTTTTGTACCGGCGCATTAGCAAGGTGGCTGGATAATACGAGGGCAGACGCTGAGCTGGAGAGCGAGGACAACCCAGGCGTCCTAGCTTCGAAGGATCTGGAAATCGCCAATCTCACCTGTCTCGGCAACGTCAAAGCAGAAGATATCGCGACGGACGGGTCAATCATCAAAAGGAAAAAGCAGCACAAAAAGGAACCGGAGGAGGAAGGAGAGCGAGACGAGCAAGTCCAGGAAGATCCGGGACCGAGCAAGACTCCGCACACGGATGTATCGAGGTGCAGAGTAAGCCTGACGACGCTCAAGGATGCCGAGCCGTGTATCTGCTGTGGGCAGAAGTGAGAGCGGATGGATGGTGCGGTTCGCTATCGTCATGGCAGACGCAGGAAAGTATGAGGAAGTGAGGTGGGCGAGACTGTGCGAACTGAGTAGGATAGACGCGCTGGTCGCGCAACGGGATTAGGTGTATATCTACATGTACAGTACGTATCGAAGCCTGTTTATGCTGTATAGTATCCCAGAATGATGGACCCATATTTGATGATGTTACCCAGCTCAGGTGGTGGTCGAGTTCCCTTCTCGACGACAGTTAGGTACCATCACTACCTCGATAGAGCACACAAGATGCATTTTCTTACCATTGATCATCTCAACCTTTCCTTCTTTTTCTTTCTTTTGTTCCGACACACAATCGTTATTACGCTTGTCCAGAGTCCCTTAATCATCCTACGCTATGCCTGGCCCGCAGAGAACCACCCGTATTCGCTCCACTAATAACGACAAGCAGAGCAGCAAGAGCAACACGAACAAACACATCAAAAATACCGTCTCGAAGGAATACGCCAGCGACGAAGCTGACGTGACTCTCGTCAGCACTGATGGAGTCAAGTTCAAGGTTCACTCGTATATGCTCAAAGCGCATAGGTGAGCACGAATGAAATACCTATAACTCCATGAGAATGGCCCGTGGTCAGTAGAGAGAGGGGTAACGCGAGCATGTTCGATACTCACTTCAGCAAGGGAAGGCTCTTCGAGGCATGAGCTGACTGATTGCTACGTATCTGCGAATGGCAGTGGTTTCTTCCGCGACATGATGACCGATCCAGGCTTTTCACCTACCCCATGCGACATGGACGCCACCTCGATCGACCTCAAATTCTTCCTCGATCTCATTCACAGGCCTGACTGTCCTGGTCTCAAGGATTGGAATCAAGCCGAAAGCGTACTCAAGATGTGCGACAAATACGACTGCTGGACTACCAGCCGTTTATTGAGGGACAAAATCATTCTTTTGTTGAAGGTCAACCCGTGGAAGATATTCTGCTACGCCAGCCAATGCGACGATCTGCAATTGGCTCGAGAGGCGCTGAAAAACATGTCTCATGATCCCGACCATTCCAAGTTGGACGTCTCCTCCATACCCGCCAACGAAGCGGCAAAGGTAGCCCCCGCTTATCTCGTCAGCGTCTTGAGCGAGATCAATGATGAGCAATTTGCGCTTTACCAAGAGACCGGCGTCATGGAGTCTGCCGACTCAGATGAGGTCGAGGATTTTTGGAAGCGCGTCGCAAAATACTTCAGTCCGCGCACATAATCTCCCTGGCCCTTCTCACTTCACTGCTTAGTTCTCACGATTGACCACGAGCGCCGACGTTGTTTTATTTTATCTTTTTTTCGAGTTCAAAGTCCAAGACACATAATCATCGAATAGATATTCAGTCGATCTCCTTATCTTACAGGCCAGGCTTGGGCTCTCGTATGTATGATTCATCTCCGCGGGCTCTGTTTGTACTGTTGCGTGATGCTGCTAAGAATCCATCCCACAATCACAAGACCCGGTAGGGCAGCGTGTTCTCTCTAGAGAGGATCGTGTAGACTGTCATTCGCATCGAGGGTCGCTCGAACATCACTTCAATCGGTCGACCGAGGATGGGGCTGACCACTGAGAGTTCACATCGTTTCGATGCCTTGTGGACAGATCTTCTGATGGCTATGTCATACGCCAGTACTATACATCGAGGTTCTGCGCCGACATACGGTCAGACGAAATGTGATCATACAATCATGCATGTTCGTGCGCCGGAAGTCCGTGCACATCGATTGATCGTACTGACGAATCCCAACTCTGAATCTTCGTCTTCTAACTACCGACTACATCGTCTATCTCACTATCTCCTCTCTTTCTCTCACGTTTGACTCTTCACGATCTTGATCTAACGAGCTTTCATACCTCTTTTCTTGACTACCATATAGAGACCTTGAGAGAAGCCTTACTAACTGATTGGGGCTCATGGCTCAGGCTCGTGAGTATTTCCTATATCAGGTACTGACGTAGCTCTCATATACCCGTTGTCCAGTTGAGACCAAGTTGACATCGGTGTCCACCTGCAACATAAGGAAGACGGCGATATCAAGATCACTGCCGATTGAAGTGGCCCTCATCTTGAAAGCCCGTATAGCCAGCGACATCCCAGGGATATTCCTCAAGCTCCCCATCTGAGCCATGACCTCTTCAATGACCACCTTGCCGTTCCCCCTCGAGATCCGAGATATCATCTATACCCATCTCCGCCACCAATCCTCCCCCTCAGCTCTTGCGGCATTCGTCCGAACCTCCAAAGCGACATACAGAGAAACCATCGCCCACTTATACCGACACATCACCCTCTCCGCCTCAACCGTTCCCCTGTTCGCGTACGGCCTAGAGACCAAGCTCGTTACGGGACAGTATGGTCCAAGGACGCAAGAGCGGTCTGTGGTTCAAGGATTTCGACCTGGTAAAATACGAGCCGTACATCTTATCGCCCAGCACCCACCTCGAGATCAGAGAATTGATCTTGCTCTCCCTGGTGAAGTGTATGACGATCCAGGATGAAGAAGGGCTGAAAGCGCTCGGATCGATCGTATGCTATTATCAGCGCCCTCCCGCAATCCGTGACGAGGAAGAGGCCGAGCTAAACGAGCCAGACCTACAGCTGTCACCGAGGCCCAACGTTGTCTTCCCAGCATTGACGAGGCTCTGCATAGGATCTGCATGCTTCAGAGCCATGTCAAGGATCATGTATGAGGGACACAGACATATCCAGGGACGACTCAAATCTCATCGAGCGGTATTCGACCATATCGTACGGGGTATCTCGCCGCTTCATCTGTGTATCCAATCACCTTCATGGGGTGACGCTGAAGACTGGAAGCTTTGGGAGAGTCACTTTACGGGAGTTCCTAATACCTGGAAAGCTCTCGTAAATCGCTGGCGACTTCAGTCCGTCGCTATGACTGATTTGAGCATCTACGACCAATTCATGATCGGCCCCGGTTCAATTACCGAAATACGATTTCACTTCTCGCCATGGCAGCGAGTCATACAAAGTATGAACTACAGATCTGCAGCTCAACTCCGACCGGACTACTTGACAAACTATCGGCGAGAGTTCGTGAAGTCCGCTTTGCGTCGAGTGAACCAATCTTCCGCAAGAAGTCAACAAGAACCGAGACAAGGTATTGCGCCGGACCCCAAGGCCGTGCAAGCTTGCCACCGGCTGATTCTGGAGGGGGACACCTCCTTTATACCTACTGAACACGTTTCGGTTCCTGACTTATCATGGTTAGGCAACATCTCGTATGACCGTGATTCGTCAGTCGATCAACGACTGAAGGAGATGATCGATGTTAGATACGACGATCATGACGATGAAGAAGGGGATCGTGGGTGTCAGTGCAGGTATGCGTGATTTTGCGCTTCAAATGAGCGTACGATATCGCTTTCAGCAGTCTGTAGGGGTATCAGAATGTATTCAGCGATGCCACCAACCTCCTTCAATCTCGATTCATCCCAGTGGTCTCACTTCACTGTATCGCGGTCACTACAGTGACCCTATTTAGCTGACCTCGCGAACCACAGAAAGCGAACGCATCATAGCGCCGAGTGACCTTACCGTACGATCCGAACCGACAGCCAGACAAGCAGAAGATAACGTTCTCACAACTAACTGCCCTGGACGAGAACTCGTGATAGAGAAACGGAAGTGCATGCCAGATGTTGTTCATTGACACACAAATAGGAACAATGCCTCCTTCCAGAACCCGTGTCCCGTGCCCAACCGCAACCCCAGATGAGATAGATACAATCCACCACGCTCGACATCCGACGTTCGTGTAGCGAGGCGATTACTTCTTCTTGCCAACGACGGTCTTGCCGACTCGTCGACCGCTGTGAGATGAAGAAGGAAGATCAGCGATTGTCCAGAGCAACAAGATTTCCGGTCTGTCACAGTGATAACAATCGAGTATGCCGCATTCGGGATGAAGGGTTGTTCAGTCGACTTACGTGGTCTTGGTGTGCTGACCTCGGACTCGGAGACCCCAGTGGTGTCGAAGACCTCGGTGAGATCGAATCTTCTTCAGCCTCTCAAGGTCCTCTCGGAGTCGCTGGTCGATGACGTTGGAAAGAACGTGAGAGTTCTTGCCGTCGACAATGTCTCGCTGCCTGTTAAGGAACCAGGTGGGGACCTTGAACTGGGCGGGGTTCTGCATGATGGTGACGATTCGCTCGAGCTCATCGGAGTTGAGCTCACCGGCTCTACAAGAATTTCAGCGAAGATGAAAGTCAGCATTTCTGTCCACACCAAAAGATCCCTTTGTTGATGGGAAGCGATCGATCAATCCAATGGAGGATGTCGATGGACGTTCGTGTCGGCTACCTGGCGGCAAAGAAGCCAGATCTCGATAAAACGCCAGAAGATCGGTCCAACCCATCGGCCCAAGACCATACGGGAAAATCCGATCCAGGATCGAATCCGACCATGCCCACACCCTCGCATCATCCATCGCCATCTTCTTCCCCAGTCCTGATCCCGTTCGGTTCCGTTCTCTATCGAAAGAAGCACTCACCGCTTGTTGAGGTCAACATCGGCCTTCTTGCAGATCATGTTGGCGTATCGTCGACCGACACCCTTGATCTCGGTAAGAGCGTACATGATCTTACCCTGTCCCTTAACGTTGGTGTTAAGGAGACGGAGAATGTGCTATTGTTGAGAAGCGGGGTGTCAGCGGTCTGCTCCTCCCACCGTTGTTTGAGTCATAAATCCCGCTCATTCCCATCCGTCGTCTCCACCAACGACCTCGGCGTATCCATCCTGAGGCGACCTCACGGCAACATGTCGACGGCGACATGTTCGCACTGATTCCGATCCCCATGTCTCTGATCACCTCCCTCCCTCCCTCATCTCTTGACGACGACGATGCCCAGCTTTCAACCTCCCTCAGAGAGTCCGCCATCACATCGTCTCCTTCCTGCCTTCATCCATCCAGGTGATACCCATAGACCAAAAAGCTCTCTCCAAACTAACCTGGAACTGCTGGTGAGCCTCGAGAGGAGCGAAAGACATCTTGGCGAATCTTCTTTTCTTGATTGACGAAAGAAGGGGGAAGCGATCTATATCAAGGCGAGATGATAACGACGACGTGGTATAATAACGATATATGTGAAAATGTCAGCGATCGTGATCTCTCCAATATTCCTGGTGTATCTCTCCGTCGATCGGTATGCTCGATGCTCGATGTGCGATGTGGACTGGCGGCGAAGTTGATACTGCGTCGAGAAGGCGACTTACCCGCTTTTTTTAGGTGATGTCGATTGAGACTTGAAGGTTGAAGAGGGTATTTCTTGAAATCGATTAAACCAGGCAGGTAGCGTCGAAAAGGTGCTAGAGGCAAGCAAGCAAGCAAACCTGCTGACTCTGACTGACACTGGCAGTGGTGGAGTGAGAGCGGTGTACGGTGTGCAATGCAAACAGTGAGAGTGCTCGTACGCCTAGGATTGGTGGAAAGGTGAAGGCGAGGCGAGGTGAGGCGGAAGCATACCCAGAGTAAACCGTTGGCCCATGCAGCACGGTGAGAGCCGTGTAGTGTGATTATGGTGAAGTGGTGCCACACTGCTGACGGAGTTTCGCGGAGTTTCGTTTCTCACCCTACATTTTTAACTTGAATTTCGAAATGCCACTTTTGGCCACTGTATTGCAACATATGGCGGGTGCATCCACCCTATGCATACACTACACTCAGTGTACGCTTCCACCACTGTAGCAGTCAGTATCCGATCCAACCATTGCCTCTCCCTTACGCCGTTGCTCGCTACTGCAGACCCGTCTCTCCACCGTCTCTCGAACGTACGCTTTCTGACCAAACTTAGCTTTATTGAAGCCGCTTTCTCCTCTTCTTCAACCGTCAAACCTCGACAAAAAACCCGGCAAAATGTGAGCATCGTCGAAGTCGCCCTCATCGAGCGGAGGAGGAAGATCCTCATGGAGGAGCAGGATGGAAACGGATGCGAAGGATTGGATGCTGATGGATTGATTGATTTGATTGATCTGCGTCTCTTTGCTCGATCGCGATTGTTCGTTGGGACATATAGGGTCAACATGTAAGTCAGGTCGATTCTGCCGCCGCCCCATTATGAAGCGAGTCAATGCTGATGAAGGTCATCTCTTGTGTAGCCCCAAGTACGTATCACTATCTCCGATCTGCTGTTGGGCTTCATCGAGGTGGACGAGTTGGGATAGCATGGGAGCTGGCGTCGCATGGCATCGACGGAAGAGACGGGATAGCTGCTGGATCAGCTCGAGCACGCGAAGATGATATGCGAAAGGCGGAGAGAAGGCGAAGGATGGGCAGATGGTCGCCGTGATCTGCGCACATACTAATCTCATCTTCTCAACCCCCTCTCTGCAATCAGGACCCGACGAACCTGTGAGTATACTTTCTTCAGTTCAAATCAATACTATCAACCCTGTTTTTATATCAATGAGAACATGCACCTCGACACAAGTTGAGCGTTCGAGGCATCGTACTGATGTGCTGGTTTCTTGTTTCACTTCACACAGACTGCAAGGGCAAGGCCTGCAGGAAGCACACCCCTCACAAGGTGACGCAGTACAAGAAGGGCAAGGACTCGCTCGCCGCCCAGGGAAAGCGACGATATGACCGTGAGTGATTGGATCTGTCTGTCTATCTGGCATCAACTCCGATACTCCTATGTCCACATAACGTGTGGAACGGAATAGGAGCAAGGGACAGACTGGAAAGGGAGCGCACATCGAGTCGTCCGGTGACATGGATGGAGCCGGAAATTCGATGGCTTGCCTACATTTATTTGGCGTGATATCGAGCCTCTTAGCTGACCCCGCACTCACTACTACAGGAAAGCAGTCCGGTTACGGTGGTCAGACCAAGCCCGTCTTCCACAAGAAGGCTAAGACCGTGAGTGTGGCACATGAGCTTGATCGGCGGTACTTGTGGCAGTTCACTGACACCTTTGCTTTTTGTGTCATTCATCCGTCATTTCCTCGCTTCATCGTACGATCGACCTCGCTTCATCGTCCAATCAATCAATACCGTCCAATCCCTTCCCCCATCCGACCATCGCCTATCGACCATGCTCCAAATCATGTCCACCTTCGGCGATCGCCGCCACGCAGACCAAGAAGGTTGTCCTTCGACTTGAGTGCACTTCATGCAAGACCAAGCACCAGCTCTCCCTCAAGCGATGCAAGCACTTCGAGCTCGGAGGCGACAAGAAGCAGAAGGGCAGCGCGATCAATTTCTAGATAAGGTACATAGCAGGTAGCAGCCTTGCATGCACTTTTGACGGTCTGTTTCCGAGCGCGAGCGCGTCAATACCGGTTTTTTTACTTGTCTCTCTTCTTTTCTTCGGTCGAATCTCGCTTGCGACTGTCTGTCACTGTCGACTCGGTTCCGACAGCTCAAACAAACCTGTAGCGATCTCGCAATCAATGCAGGGGTGTTTTTAGGCTGAACTGCGGTCGTAGGTAGGACAAGGGGTAGTTGACGTAGGATTCGATTTGGGTTTGGGATTGATGGGATTGGATTGGATTGGGTCGGGCGCGTGGTAGATGAGATGATGTATGATTATGGCCTTAAAGCGCAAACGTGCACACTAGAGAGCGCTTCCCTATCAAGCGTTTCGGCGTGCAGATCCAGTCAAGAGAGATAGACGGGATCGGCACTGAACGCCTCGTAACTTGCCACGCTGCCACACTGGAGATATCATTGTTTGCTGCACTGCAAATACTTCGTTGGCACCTTACATCTTCGACACGGGCCGACTCGCGGCTACCAGGTTGTCCGCTGTACATATCAGAAGTGATCGTGGACATGGGACTCTGCGTACTGTAGCATCGGACTGTGCCCTGGTTGCGACATGTTATTGTTATCTGGATCGACAACAGGCGGCGTTCTTGCCTCTCTACTTCCCGAGGCAAGCGCACAATAATATGTAGGGTTCCGTCATTGAGCTATCCAAATTTCTGCCAAGGTCTCTCTCCCCGATCCGCTTGTGCATCGTATCGCCCGGCGTAGTGTATCCATAATACCAGTCGACAGGGAGCAGGAACACCCGAAGACACATCTAGGACGAGTGAATCGTCTCTCTTGGGTTCAGTACAAGACAGGCGCAGTCAGATAGCGAGCAAGTACAGCAGAACGCTCATGATGATGAAAGTGTACAATTCGCAATGCCAATGTTATTATTGGCTCATAGACGTCTCGAGTGACATAGGAAACGATTGACTTCACCTTGTGGGCGTTCGCATATTCATATGTGTAGGTCGAGTTATGTGCATGTACATGGCGTGTACGCCGCCACAACTCCCCGTAAATGGATTGCAGGAGTCTCAACACAGCGTCCAAAGCTGAGTGTCCAATGACCGATGTCCAGCGCGGTATAAGAGCGCAGCTGCAAGACAAGACTTGGCTTGTCTTTTCACCTATACTGTATGGCATGAAGACGAGATAGATAGACGGGTGGGAGGGGCAAGCCAATATTGCACGACCTGCGGCTTTCCTGACCGCTTTCATATCCATACACATGGTCAATCCGACAGGTGGACAGCGGAAAGCGTGTAGTGGAGAGTAGATGTCACTAAACCGAGGATATACTAAGTCGGCAATGATCGCTAAGATCAAGCAGCCGACCCGTTAAGCTGGAAATTGTTCGGCAAGCGCGCAAAATATTGGATACAGCGTCCTATGCTTGTCCATCCCGGATCGAAGATCGAGAATTGAATAAATAACCGTGAACGTCTAAACAGAAACGCCTTCAGGCGTTCATCACATGTACGACGTCGTCGTTCGGCGAGTCCGGTGCTTTGGTGACTACCAAGAACAGTTCATGGGGACAAGACACGACAAACAGGACAGGGTCTTGGGTAGCCAAGATAGAGTACTGTACATCGGATCATCCCGCCGTCTAATTTCCATCCCGACCAAGCAACCCCCTGTTTGGTGAAAATCAATCGGCCGAAAGATCCTCCCAGCGCACGCGCTATCAGACGAGACGCGCTTTATCAGATAAGCCATCTGGCACCAAAAAATCAGGGTCCACAGTATACCGTACCGTACGAATACCGTACGCCGCACTTTTCTGTCTGGTTTCGCTAGCTGTAGCTACGCGATACTATGGGGTAATGAGATGCCTGCTGTATATGTGAGCATGGGGCGATGGTATGAGATAGTATCGTGTACTTTCTGATCATGCGATATCTGATTAGATGTCTCCATCCACCATCCCCTTTATCTTGGTTGCTGGTCTCGATACCTCTTGATACATCGTAATCGATCTTAACCCCTAAGGTAGCGCCTTCATCTGATCACCCAAATCGTACCCGGATACCAGCCCATATAAAATACTCTTCAAGATGTGCTGCCCACAACACAATCCCAAGCCGACGTGCTTGTGCATAATTCCCACTAAGACAGCTGGCTTCTTCGGACCGCCCATCAAGTCCGACGATCCCATTACGACCACATCCTCCTCGCCAAAGCCTGATCACTCTTCGAGCCCAGACCCACTCTCGCTAGATCGCGTACCAAACGATATCATTCACCTGCTCTTCCGATCATTCGACGATCTCCCTCCCGCTTCACTCGCTGCTCTCGCACAATGTTCCTGGGACTTGCACGAGCGTTTCACCCCCGTCCTTTGTCGCAAAATCGAGGTACACAAGGGGAATATGGGGTCTGTCTTCTCTGGTTTGGACGAGGATGTCATGCCTTCAGGCAATCACGAAAATCTAAGACCCGAGCGAAGGGTATTGCGGCGGAGGAGGAAAGAGAGGCTTTTCAGATACACGAGGGAGTTGGCGATCCACGACCTACCTTCTCTCGACTTGCTCGCACGCGTTTTGTCAGCTAAATGCCTCGCTTCCCTCCGCACCGCTTCGACCGTATCACGGCCTGAACCTCAACAAGCAAATAAGATCACGCCAACAGTAAAAGCGGGCACGACTTCATACTTCCCCACTATTCACCCCACCGTCTTCCCCTCCCTCGATACACTCGTCTTCTCGGGCAAAGCCATCTTAGCTCTGGCGGATTTGTACAACGCCTCATCATGGGGCGATTCCCCTTCTCTTCTTCCTTCGAACACCCTCCTCCGCTCCCTCAGAGATCATTTACGCCCGAAGCGGCTCGTGTGCCATTATCCTCAAGTGATGCTCGGCCTGCATATGCACTCCTGCATTGAAGAAGTGGTTGCTTATCTCGCTTCGTCCTGGGATCTCGACACCTTGCAATGGTTTGATCTTCCGCGATCAATGGTAGACACTGTACCCAAGGCTCGTCAGCTGCAGTACCACTTTGCGAATCCCTGTCACCACCAGCGGTCAATATCTCCAACGACTGTGAAAGGTTGCGCGGCACACTATGATCATATCTCGTTGACGGCGAGTACCTTCATCGACCATCTGATCCAGACCGGCGACTTTGAAGTCCGATTGACTCTGGAAGGGGTAGGGTGTATTTTCAGCTTGGAATGGGAAAAGGTGGTTGATGAAGTTTGGAGCAGGATGGGTGTGCTGGACGAAGACGATTGGAGCAAGATGGAGTGTTGGAAAAGGGCGAATGTCACGTTGTTGGCGTGAGTTCGATGGTGAAGATGAACATGTGATAGAGTGATAGAGACTAGTCTCGTTGATGACATAGATAACAGAGGCAAATTGGCTTCTCTACCATCCAACGTTGATGACGTATGTGCTTGCACTGATCCCAATATGGACCTTGATGGTGATGGTGATGGTGATGGTGATGGTGATGGTGATGGTGATGGTGATGGTGATGGTGATGGTGATGGTGATGGTGATGGTGATGGTGATGGTGATGTTGACGGTAATGATCAAAGTGATCCGACACGTCGACCAAACGCGTGATGAGAAACGCGTGATGAGTTGAAGCTTGACCACTGATTATGCTGTACGACGACCTTACAGCACCGTACGACATAGCTGATGATAGTTGACGTGGACTGTGCATCGTCGACAGCACCGTGCGTCTTCACCAAACAAAGCGGTTAGCGCGATATATAAGTGTGAACCTGATGACTTGACTGACCATCTCATCTTTGTTTCTCTCATTCCAGGCGAATACAGGATCACTCGCTTGCTCGCAAGCAAGCAAGTCAAAGACTAGCTGTAGCCCCTGTCCTTGTTCCTATCATCCGAGTCACCGCAACACTCCGTCCGTCATCCTCGCCCTAAAGATAACGACAATACAATATGCCGTCAGCCAAATCGGCGACCAAGCCTCGAGGCCCGAAAGCCAAATCCTCAAAATCAAAAAGCAAGAAGTCCTCCACGGCCAAAATTCGCCCCACCCCGCTTCCATTCGACAAGTTCCCACCCGAAATCAAGGCGCACATACTCTCGTTGGTTCCTGCGTCGAGGATCAAAGATGTGCTCAGCATGATGTTGGTCAGTAAGAAAATGTATGAGATCTCGGCGCCTCGACTTTATCATACTCTCGCGGTCAACACCAAGAATCACAAAGCAATCTTCGCGGGACTCGATACAACCCTTCCTTCCCGTGGACGAAAGAACTTCTCTTCATCGAGCGACGATTTCTCTGAAAGCGAAGATATCGAAGAAATTGAGGTCATTGAAACGATCGCGAAAACCTTACAAACGATGCCTCATCCTCTCAATCAGCTCATCGAATCGAAAGACAACAAGTTCGGGCTCGATCCACTCAGTGTCAAAGCAAGGAAGATCGATTTGCTACGACACACCAAGAAGCTAATCATCCAGGATTGGCCCGGAGCTCGTGCTGTCGCTGTAGCCTTGGGTCTCAACAAGAATGAAGCACGAATGGAACGAGAAGACCTGGCGTACAGCGACGGGGAGTACGACAGCTACAACGGCCGCTCGCTCAGCAAGAAACGAACGGCTATCATATTCCAACAGGTCGAATGCCTCGCTCTGGGGCTGAAGTTCTTACTCTGGGATGACTTCTGTCCTCCCTGCATTTGTGAATGGCCTCCACTCGCTCATCCCGTTGTCTGTACCTTATCGAACCAGCTTAGGCCGAAACACGTTTGCGCCGACTGGGGCTTCGGTGGATCCAATCACAAACTCGAGGAAGCTTTCGACAAACACTTTGGCTTCCTAGTCAACAAGTGGGAGGACTCCCTTGAAAGCTTCACCTGGCACAACATCCAGAACACCTATCATGTCCCCCATCGACCGTACCAGATCCCTCTTCTTCGATTGGTTTTCGTCGACTGTGGTAAGCTTTCTTACCTGGAGAAAGCTGGTGAAGACGGAGGAGCATATGAGGATGCGGACTGCCATTGTGATGATAGACATGCCGAGGCAATGAAACATCAGAACACTAAGGCTGCTCGAGAACAACGACGCAACCCGACCATCACCGCTCCGAGGACAGTCGAGCTCATCAACCTCCTCCATCTTGGCAACTCCAACACCAAAACCGCCACCGATACTCACGCGATCGTCCAGCCACCTGTGTCCTCCAAGTCCGGATCCAAGACCCCGTACATTCGCAGCAAGAGACTGAGCATCAACATCGTAAAGAAAGGTCGAGCGGATGTCTGTATTTGCTGTGGAAAGCTCTGAGGAGATTCAGGTATGTTGCATCTTACATATCTAAGCGTGGCATTAGTGAACTACTCGCTCATTCTGATCTTGCAGCCTAGCATACTTCGGTGGTCGAGCATAACCTCGGACAAGTGACGAAGCGGAGTGTCCGTGTAACGATTGTTCATGAGCCGAAAACTATAGCGAGTAGCGATAGTAAGAGTATACAGTAGCATAGCACAAGCATTTGGTGTCCACGCATCACCGTAAATAGAATCTGGGACTATGGCGCCAATATTAGTCCATCAAGATCCCTAGCGGCCACTTCACCTTCAGGTCAGATCATGTCGTGTCATGTTATGTCATGTCGTGTCTGAACAGCAGTGAAAGCTGTCACGGCTTTGATCCTCTGTGAAAGACCCCTCCTTGTATGACTTCAGATGAGTATGAGCAGAGAGAGCTGACTCGACTTGATCTTGTGGGCGAGATGACGTGGATGATGAGCTTGAGTGGCAAAGAATGCTGATGGTACCTCAGTGTATGAGTACAATACGAGCGCCCAGTGCCATACACACAATGCCATCATTGTCACTAGTAGTATTCCTATATATGTACACATGGGCGTTTCGAGCCATCACTAATTACCTCTCACATTTGCTCCTCGTTTTGTCTTCTCGTCTATTCAAGCTTACCGCAACACCCGAATCCTCCTGGTTACAGTGATTGTCATTCCTCACCCTCGAAGGGGCGCCAATACCGCTCTTCACTCAACCGTACCACCTCTTCTACCACAATCATACCAACAGCCCTGATATCAGCATCACCTTCCTGTCATCTGCCCAGCCCACATCATGGCACCGAAGAAGCCCAAGCTGAAGAAGGCTCAGCCCACCGTACGACGGTCTTCCATACGACTCGCACAGCTCAGGCTCAATCGCCAAACCAAATCTCAATCTGCATCCCTCTGTATACCTCTCGACGAATTCCCGCTTGAAATCGTGGAGCATGTCTTCTCCTTCATCTCGATCAATCCCCACATCGTTCCAGCAGACCTCTTCAACCTCATCCTGGTTGATAAGAGGATGTACTCCGCTTTCTCGCCTAAGCTTTACCGAACTCTCACTGTGAACCAGTGGACCGCCGAAAGTCTCTTCTGCGGAATCGATCACGCTCTCGTCAGCAATGATGGTGACGTGAGACACACCCGACACAGCGAAGGCCCAGCGAATCACACTGAAAGCGCAGAAGGGGAGGAAAGCTTGGTCACCAGTCCGATGAAGAAGGCATCAGAGACAGAACCAGAAGCCGAAGCCGAAGCAGAAGTCAAACAGGAGCCAACATACGGCGCATTCGGCCTCGACTCGCTCAGTATTCACAAGAGGAGAATCGGCCTGCTTCAGCATACGAAAGCTCTGATCATCGAAGATTGGGAAGGAGCGAAGGCAATCGCGCTGGGCATGGGGCTGCTTCAAGAACAAGCCGACATCGACCTGGCGAAGCTGGCGGAGGAATCTGAGGGCAGCGATTACGATCACGACGGTGAAGATTATTACCTGATAGCGTACGATCGAAGTCCCAGTCTGGAAGGTCGAATGGAGACTGCATCTGATCCGATCTTTCAGCAAGTCAGAAGCGTCGCTTTGGGAACCGGACTGGAACGCTCCACTGGGTTCTATCCTGGGGCCGATGCTCGAGGAGCCGATTCAATCCGGTCACCCTGTCATCCTTACCCTCTCGAACAAGCTTCGTCCAGAACATGTCTGCGCCGACTTTCGCGTTGCTGAGGACTGTGAGACGTTTGCGGTCTACATGGGTTACCTCCTGCGCGAGTGGTCTGTGAAGAGCTTCACTTGGCACAACATACGGCCACATGCGGAATTACCTTACTACCCGTTCAAACTGCCCCTACTCCGCTTAGTATGTATGGACTGCATAGATACATCCGGCACTGCTACCAACGACGACGATCCGTGGCCCGGAAGCACCGATTGCCACTGCTACTACAGGGTGGAGAATGCGAGGAGAGATCAGATATGCGAAGAGTCCGTCCCGCCTGACGCATCGAGTATCAGGAGGAGGACCGAACTCATCAATCTCACGCACCTTGGGACGGTAGCTGAAGACGACATAACCGAAGATGGAACTATCATCGAGCAAAGAAGCGACAACAATGAGACTCAGGACGAGAAGAAGAGACCCCTCAATAGCGCTGGACTGTCCAGGATCAATATCACCGCCAAGCAAGATGCCGAACCTTGCATTTGTTGTGGACTACTTTGATCATAGTATCATAGTTCCGGTAAGTCTCCAGGTCTACACATTGTAGTGCAGCATCGCGTCAGCAAAGGAGGCTGATCAATGCTAGTACCGATAGGGGCCGATGATACTATATTATGTTCTCAGGCACTACGTTGCTCTCGTCTCATCTCGTGTATAGTCTATGCAAAACTGTTCATGTCACCAGATCATCGAATAAGATAAAGACCGACCCCGAGGAAAGAGTATCGACATTCCTGGACGAGGCCTCGATTACTGGCGGTGCACGGACACTACTGCACGATGCTGTATGCAGGAACCGATAGCTGGACTGGAGCGTTGTGCTGATGCAAGCTGACTGGACTGGAAATAGTCGATAGTGCAACAGTAATTCTTGTCGAGGAAGAAGCGCCTGGCAGTGGTCGGGCCGTCTGTGATCCACGGCCATGGCCAAGGCACAACAAATGTCTCGCATGACATCTCGAATCGATTCCTTCTTCCCTTCTCACCCTTTTCATTTCCATTTCTGCTCCGGTCCACCGAAATCTTCAATTACTAACTAGTCGTAAGGCGTATACTGATACCGATACTACCTCACGATTGCCATGTCTCTCCAGGTTCACACCGAGACGGAAGGATCCGCCGAACCGACAGCCCCGCGACCTTCCTTCCTTCCTCCTACGATGAACGACAATCCTTCCCCATCGCCTTCATCTTCGATGCGAGGAGACGATCCGAGAAACCCTTCCCCCTTCAACGTCCCGCTTGAAAATCTGCCTGAAGAGGTGACCCGTCTCGTCCTATCCTCCATCTCAGCCGCCTCCCCCAGCGATCTATTCAATCTCATGTTGGTCAACAAGGAGATGTACAATCTCGCTGCGCCGAACTTGTATCGCATCGTCAAGGTAAATGCCAAGACTGCACAGAAACTCTTCCATGGTCTGAACCACTCTCTTGGAGAAGAGCCGTGTAGCAATGTGAAGAAAGGACAAAAGGAGATCGTCTCCGGCGAGGACGAGGACAGAAGCAAGAAGAGTGACAGAGAGGAGCAAGCTGAGGTCGGCAAAGGTGATCACGAGAGAACTGAAGCCAAGAATGAAAAGGACGAGAAAGCTGAGAACAAGGAAAATAACGACGAGGAAGAGGACGAGAGCAAGAAAGAGGACGAGAGCAAGAAAGAGGACGAGAGCAAGAAAGAGGACGAGAGCAAGAAAGAGGACGAGAAGGAAGAAGGCGAGATAGTGGGTACCCCTCTCGCCGCCGAAGAGGAGAAGCCCAAAAAATTCGGCCTCGACCCGCTCAGCGTCCACAAGAGGAAGCTCGCCCTCCTTCAAAGTACCGAATCGCTGATCCTCGAAGATTGGGAAGGAGCGAGAGCTATCGCCATCGCACTAGGGCTTTGCAGTTATCATGCTTATGCAGAGTTCGTCCTGTTCGACCCCGAAAGGACTGGGCCCGTTGGCTCACCGCAAGACGTCAGCTGTGAAGGTTGCGACAAAGGCGAACATCGGTTCCGCGGCGATCTGTTCAAAGGCGTCAAGTGCCTCGGTTTCGGCAAGGACCTGCTCCGATCCTCCAACTTCCGACAAGTTCCTCCGCCCAGGCCTGGTACTCCCTTGCATCCGGTTCTGTCCGTGCTCATCGAAGGCCTCAATCCACATCACATCTGCGCCGACTGGGACGGTTCGCCATCTTTGAAGGAAGACAAAGGGTTTAGCTATCACGTCGAGAATATCATCAGTGCATGGGATATCGAGTCCGTCACTTGGCACAACATCCTCTCCGTCTCAAAGCTCCCTCACTTTGTCTGGCGGAAGGTCCCTCTCCTACTTCTATCCTTCATCGACTGCCCGTGCCCTGACTGCCCATTTCGAAAGATATCCGCCTCGGATATCATCAAACAGGCGCAAGAGTATGACAAGGCACACCCTGCAACCGACAATAGTCAACCTTCCATCTGTATCACTAGCAAGCCGTGCTTGCTGCAAGTCGAACAGACCAAGCCCTGCAACCACGCCCAAAATGACCCCGACCTCGACCTCGAAAGCGAAGGCGAGGCGCCTCAAGTTGATATTCGAATCTTCGAGGCACGTGGGACTTTGACGGGCCGTGCGCAAGGGTGGATCAGGATCGCTCTGCTCGGAGAGCAAGAGGCAGACGCTTGTATTTGCTGTGGCAAGTAGAGAGCCCGTGAGTCAGCGCTTGTCTGCATCACTTTTTTTCAGACGGGCGCTGATCGTCCATGATTCACAGTGCATAATATTCTGTAGCACGGAAGCACAACCCGAAGCGCAAGTACAGCACATGGTGGACTTGACGGTGGCAGTGGTGCGTTCGATGTCTGTGGGAAAAGGCGATGCACAGAACGAAACTGAGCAGAAGTAGAATATACATCATGTGCGAAGAGTGGGAAGAGTGGTTCAGAATGCTCTGTAGCTATGCACTGGAAGCAGAGGTCGTGTACGTGTATTTTCATTGGTGTATAGGGTAGGAATCTGGTGGAAGGCGGCCTCCGGCAGCCGCGTATATATAGCGACATTCGCGTGATATCAGTATTGCATGCGAGATGCATTTCGTTTTTCCTGTGAGATTGTGAGAGAAAGTGAACCCGCAGCCCCAGGTCAGAGTGATCCTCGCAAGGTCATCGAAGCATCACATACCCGTCCGAGCAAGACGGCAGCGTTCTTTATGCTAAGTCATGCGTGCATCATACACACTCCGACCAAAGCGCTATACAGAATGGAACGTAAGACGACCTAACCATCTAGATCATCATGCCCTTGCCAGCATCGTCCAGCTCCAAGCGAGCAACCACTACACCGTTCTTCGCTTTCTTATCGTTCATCCATCGGCCCGATCTCGGTTCTTGTCCAACAGCAGCAAAGAGGTATACCTCGCTCTTCCCGCTCTTCTGCTCTCCTTCTGCTTCTTCCGCTTCCGTCTGCGATTTATCGGTCGTCAGGGCGGATGAAGCGATAGTGTTGGCAGGGAAAGAAAGAAGTTGGATGGCGTTGATGAAGCCGGCGAGGGGTATCGTGATATCGACAAGAGAGAATGATTTCATCGATTCCTCAATGGCCCAAAGTCGGATCTGGCCGTCGTAAGAGCCTGCTTGATACGAATTAGCGCGAAGCTCTCATTATCAGGTGTCGGCAGAGAACAACCAGCGTGGTGCATACTCACCAGAAGCGAAGAGGTTGGTGCCTCTCAAGGCAGCCAGCGAAGTAATCCATCTCGGTCCGACTTGTCCGTGGACCGTCTCGTCCGTAACAGTATCGACGACGTCAGTGGTGCCGTGCGCGAAGGCATGGGTGAAAATGGGCTTCTTCTTGCCTGTCGACCAGAGAGAGATGGATCTAGATGCACAAGCGACGTGAAGGGCAATAAAAGCAATACGTCAGCAATGCCCAAGGGAGTTGAGATGTACAATTGATGGCAAGGTGCTTACCCGCTGTCGCCGCCTGACAAGAAATGCTGGTCGTCAAGCATGCAGACGCAATCGATGGACCCTTCGATGAACTCTTTGCCCTTTCCTTTCCTGTCCCTGTTGTTATTATTCGTCTTCTTTTGTTCCGCTGGCTCCGGCTCAACGCCCTCAGTCCAGCCACCACCGAGCCTCTCCTTCCTCTCTTCAGGCAACAAACCTCTCTGATCGAGCTTGGTCTTGCCACCTCCACGGAAGACGAGCTGGACCTCTTCTTCGACTTTCCACCATCGGCAGGTCCGATCCCTCGAGCCAGCCGTCACGGCCAGAGTGGGCTTGAGCGTCGAGACGGAAGGTATGGAGTCTTGGTGTCCGAAGAACGTGTCGATGACGGATAAAGTAGCGAGTGAGTGGAGCGCGAGGTGTCGTGATAAGGAAGCGGAGAGGATGTGATGCGATGGATTGTTCAAAGGCGGTAGCACGACGGACTGTGAGAAGAGCCAGGACATTAGCAATGAGCGTCGCTCGCGAAAACCGGGATCGCACCACTCACCGTCACAGCATCTTTGTGCCCTCGCAATCCTCGAACCCATTTCGGCTCATCGCCCGAAACGTCCCAGACGCCAATGACCTTGTCTCTTCCGCCCGATACGAGCCACTTGCCATCCTCGCTAGCGGCGATACTGAGCACTTCGCCCTCGTGCCCATCTTCCATACCGCCCGGAGCCGCCCGTCCTTGTCCGAACGGTTTGCCGATCTTCTTGAGGGCGGAAGTGGCATATCGAACGATTGAGCCTCGCTTAGTGGAGACGAATAAGTATTTGGGAGTCAACGCGATCGAGGTCGGCACATGTGATGGGACAGGCAAGAAGCGGGTCGTCGACGCGGTGATGTGTGAAGCGATGTACTGGTGAATACGACCTGATGCTTCGGCCTGAACAAGTCAACCAGGATTAGCTGAAATTTCACCATCGTAAGAATATCGTAGCTAAGAGACTAGCTGATTGAGGCGAGTTACACTCACCACATCCTTCTGCAACCTTGATGCGATCAACTCTCGATCAATCTCCGCAGCGTCAAAGTCCACATCGGCCTTGGCTATGATGGAAACATACCTCTCGGGATTAGCATATACTACGAGGTGCGGTGGTTCTGCAAAGGGGTTTTGGAAGTCCCACTCACCCGCTTCCACCTCATCTCTCACTTTAGCCAAATATCCCTTGGCAAGTCGCACCCTCTTCTCAGCGGCAGTCTCATTCTCATCGATGACTTCTTCGTCGCTGAGCGCTACGTCCTCCCTTCCAGCTCTGAAATCCATATCATCCAGATCCACGGCGCCTCCCTCGCCCTCCGCGTCAGAGGAGAGGTTCTCGTCCTTTTCAACTCGCTTTGACCTCGCATATGGCTGAGGTCTGGATTTTTGGCCTTTCCCGTATGCCTGAGGTCGCGAAGAGCCTGATGAGCTCGGCGGTCCACCCGCACCACCACCGCTGGCTCCGGATCGGTTGGGTCGCTTTCGCTTTTTCTCGGACTGGAAGAATGGATCGGGCATAGCGGCGGAAGGGTGTGTGTGGCCTGAAACGTTTCGATGCGATTGAGCGTCGCTGAGTATAGACCAAGGCGTATGCGTTCTCTTGACACGTAGCGATAAATGTGCTGGTGGCTGTATCAACATACAAGTCTGTCCATCTATCCATGCAGTTTATTCATGCAGCCGCTTCCAACTTTTGTCGCTTCGCAAAATCTCGATCTGCGACACGTGGTTGCAGCGAGGTGTCTTCCAGATAGGCACCTGGTTAGGGGGGCTACTCGTGAGCCTAACATCCCTACACTGTTGAGTCGGGATGGACCGAGCGAAATGAAATGTTGGAAGATCAAGACATGAAGACGTCGAAAGGTTATCCTCATCTGAAGAGCATACCTCTCCCTTGATATAGAAAGCATCTCCGGAAAGATTCAGAAGAGGACCCAAATAAAAAAGCACCCATTCCTCGCTTGGCCGACCTTTGACCCAAGAAACCCTCTTTTCTCTCCGTTGTGTCGCACCAATCTCGCAAACGAAATACGATGTCAGTCCCTTCGCCCGAATCAGTCCAGACCACGGTCCTGCAGACCCTCTCTACGGGCTCTGGGGAGATCCAGGACACTCGGACAATCGCTGTGGATGGCAGAGCGCTAGTATCGCCCGAGGATCAGGCGGTCGTCAGGGGTGTACTGGACAGTCTGTCAAGCAAAGAGGTCAGTCGAGCGTGTCTTCCAACATATCGTACCGCTTCCCGTATATCGTCACTCTGCTTCTGTGTATCGATGTCGGAGGGAGATACGATTTACGCTACATAGCTAGTCACAACCAATACAGTGCTGACTTATTGTCGTCACTGATTTGTTCATCCTCACCGCCATTACCGTACACACAGATGGTCACATACAAGCAAATCACCACTACCTCTTTCACTCTTACCGAGGAAGGCTCTCAGATCGTTGAGAGCGGTTCACACGAGTTCCGAGTCTGGAGCGCTTTACCTGCAAAGGGTCAAGGCGAGCCTGTCACGGTACCGGAATTGCAAGTAAGTTTTGTCCTTCCCTCTCCCTCTTCCTCTCTTCCGTTCACCAATCCTCCGTCTTTTTGCGTAATATCTGTACTCGTTTACTCTGACTTTCATTTCCACTCTCCACTCGAAGACGACGTTGCGGACTAGCATGAGCTGACAAAATTGTCTGTACCCATCATCTAGAAACTCGTCGGAAAGGACGTTACCAGCATCGGCCAAGGACGAGCTTTCAAGAACAAGTGGATAGCAAAGGATGGAGCGGGGTTCGTCCGAGCGGTGAGTGATGATCCACACTCGTCTTTCTCCCAAGTTCCCGCAGATCTCTATATCCGCTTTGGATGCCACTCAAAGCGCTTAGAATAGCGCGACGGTGAATCGACCAATTATCTGTCGTGGGCGAGGGTCACCGCCCAGAAAATGTACGAACGTGGGAACGTACTGACAATTCATGTTATATGTTTCATGATATTCTAGGTCGAAGCTCCCGTAGATGAGACCGCTGTACAGCTGAAGGAGGTCAAGGAAAACGGAGACCACCCCGCTGGAGAGAGCGTGACGAAGGAGTTGCAGAAGAGGAAGTTGATTCAGCCCAAGTGAGTTCTACCTCTTCGCTGGTGGGGATCCATCGTAGCAATGCATCCACCGTGATGTTATCTCTCTTTCTGCGCCCCAAGCTGGTTCCTTCCTTTCCGAAATTTTGACAGGGCTGACTGTCGTCGCTGGATCTACCAGGAAACACATTCACTACTCTGTCGCTAAGGGACCCGAATTCTCCACTGAGGTAAAACAGCTCGAAACGGATCTGACGGTCGAGATGCTCCAATCGTAGGTTCAGATAAGCTCATCCAATAACTTTTCGCCCAAAAGGGCTCACCTGGGCGCGGTGAAAAGCTCCGAGGCGTGAAACATCAGCTGATTAAACATTTTCTCTGATGGATGGACGCACAATGTAGTGGCGCGTGGAAGGACTCGTCGTTCAAGCAGTACAACTTTGCCGCGACCGGACAACCGACGGATGGAGGTGCGCTCCACCCGCTGTTAAAGGTCAGAGAGGAGTTCAGGAACATCTTCTTTGACATGGGGTGGGTCGGGTTGTTATGTCTTCCTTGTTTTGTCTTCTGTCTCTGGCCTCTGTAGCTGAATACTGGTGCCTTTTTTTCTACAGTTTCACCGAAATGCCTACCAACCGATTCGTGGAATCCGCTTTCTGGAACTTTGACGCCATGTTTGTACCGCAACAACATCCTGCTCGAGAGATGCAGGACACCTTCTACGTCAAGGGTGAGTAGGAAGACATCGCTTACAATCAGAAAAGGCTTTGACGAATTGCAGGTGAACTGGGGCTGTTGACGCTAATGATACACGTGAACTACCGCAACGTACTATAGACCCTGTAAAGGCCCTGCAACCCGATGCGGAATACTACGAGCGAGTCCGAAAGATCCACGAGGAAGGCGGATACGGTTCGATCGGATACCGAGCGCCCTTCTCCCGAGAAGAGTCGGAAAAGTTGTTGTTGAGAACACATACTACGGCCATCTCGACCGATATGCTGTATAAGCTTGCGAACCAGCCTGGAGGCTTCAAGCCAGCTAAGATGTATTCCATCGACCGTGTCTTCCGGTGAGTGAAAGAAATGGTACCCTATTGTCTGGTCAGAAGCGGTGCAGATTGCCAGGAAGAGAACAATCGTCAAATCGCAAAATCACGCGGTACCCCTTTTCTCGCATGGAGAGAGAGCGATCCGACAAATCCGCGAGTGAGAATGAGGTATTCGAGCGCATTGCTGATCTATCGTGCTCTTGTACTCGTGCAGAAACGAGACTGCCGACGCCACCCATTTGGCCGAGTTCCACCAGGTCGAGGGTGTGGTAGCGGACTATAATATCACGCTAGGCAACCTGATCGGTAAGTCGATTCCTGACCAGCACGGTCTGTCCAGAATATTATGCTTGGTATGCCATCGTTTTCAACCGACGCTGACGGCTTACATCAACCTCCCAGCATTCATGCAAGAATTCTTCTCCAAGACTGGCAACCACAAGCTGAGGTTCAAGCCTGCTTACAACCCCTACACCGAGGTGAGTCGACCTTGTTCCTCCTCTTTGACCGCTAAAGAGCTAGCTCGGTAGCGCTTAACGCTGACACTCCCATCTGCCGGTCTGTTTATAGCCCAGTATGGAGGTCTTCTCTTGGCATGAGGGATTAGGCAAGTGGATCGAGATTGCCAACGTGAGTGAAAATAATTCCCTGTCTGCGCTGTCCTTGCCATCGAGAAAGCATGTATCAAGTGAAGGGCTTTCATGCTGATGCGATATCGTACAGTCTGGTATCTTCCGACCTGAGATGCTTGAACCCATGGGCTTGCCCAAGGGCGTCAGAGTTCTCGGCTGGGGCATGTCACTCGAGCGACCTACGATGATCAAGTACAAGATCTCGGATATCAGGACTTTGGTGGGACACAAGACGGACCTTGATCAAGTCAAGAAGAGGCCCGCTGTCAGGTTGGAGAAGGGTGATGAGTAGGGGTAGGACTGAAGAGTAAGCTGGTACTGCTACGATGAGCGTTGCATTCATCCGCCAGCTCCGGTGAACGACGTCCTGCGTGCGCCAGTCGGATACGGTGGAGCCAAGGGTCATATACATGTGTAGATGTAGATGCCGATGCCTGATCCATGCATGGGAATGATATCGAGGTAGAGCTGCGGATGGCTTTGTAACGTAACGACGCGTTTGGCAATAACTATAACTCTTAAGTTACTTTATTTTGCCCGTGCCTGAGATATCGAAGGAGCGATCTCTTGAAGCCTGCATCTGGATAAGATCAACGGATACTCACCCCCACCCCCACCATGCTCGCTCAAGAACAACGATCGTAGTCACCTCTTTCACAAGATCATGATCGCTGTATTCTTCGGCATTGTATTCATCTCTTGGGTATCCGTGCGCGCACGACCTCGCCAGACGTTACGTTCAACAAGCTAGCTGAGCTTTTGACTCCGCTGTCTGACGCACCATGCCTTCGTTGACGCCCCGGGTCCTCATACGCACAGGCGCAGTCTCGCTCGCCTTACTCGTCTTACTATACCTAACGACGTCCTCGACCACATCTTCGTACAATGACGACAACTCTAAAGCGTCAACATCGACGTATGGCCGAGAAGGAGTGTTCGGAGACGAATTCGAACCTGATGCCTCCTCACCCAACAGTGCAGGAGCCGGAAGGTGGTTCGGAGGGAGTAACAGGTGGTCTGATGGAGTTCGGGATTGGGTCCAGAATGGCTGGAGGGGTGACTCGGCCTCTTCCTCTCCGCAGAATATAGGACATGGTTTCGGGAGTAGCGCCGATGAAGCCGGTAGTGGACTAGGGGGCGATGGGTGGATAGATATGGATGATGCGTCTGGCGTGAAGTTCACGCGGTACGAAGGAGGTGAGTGGGCATTTTGCTGGCGGAGTCGTTCATGAACCGCTACTCTATCACGGGTGTTCATGATGGCATTCGACTATCCTATTTTGGCTTCCCTCCTTGCTCTTCCCCCCGCCCTGCTGAGCCGCTATGCGCAGTACCAATTCTTCTGCAAAGCTATCGAATCGGCTCGTCTTGTCCCACAATAAGCTAAGACACACCTCAGCGACGCCTGATATCATCATTGCTATAATCGTATATGATGACTACAGAGCTCAACGCCTAGAGCTCTTGCTGACTCAAATGACATTGCTGGGCATCTGTCCCTCTCACAGGCACACCGGGCTACCAAGTCTTCTCCAACCTCTATCTCAACGGCGCGACACTCACAGCCATCCGACCCTCAGCCTTACACTCGCACTCGCACAACCCGGCCGACCCATCAGTAGAAGGGGACGAGCGCGACCCGCAGCATGATATGACGTACCAGAATCGCGTCCACGATCAGTCAGACACCACTAGCTCGAGCTCGGGAATAGAGCTCGAATGGCCGGATGTGAAAGCTGTGATGTCGTCTGAAAAGAGGGGGGTGCCAGCAGGTGAGGATCGATGGAGGGTCATCGAGGAGTCCGTGGGGAGAGAGGAGATGGGTAAAAGGGTGTATAAACTTGCTGGTGTCACAGTGAGTCTTACGTTGTATCAGTGACTGATCGGCCCTCAATTCACCCAGAGAGACCGAAGTCTTGTTGTAAGATATGACGCGAAGTGCCGGACTGATCGCTCGGTCATTTGCAGTATATCTTCAATGATCCTCCAGGGCCTGATGGATACTTGGGTAAGCTAACCACCCCGCATCCTTGTGGCTGTGGTGATATAACATATTAGCTGATAGTTCGCTGTCTCCACTGGTCATGCAGTCTTCTTCAGGTGAGCTCGAGCAAGTCAGACTGCCTCACTCAACTTGTCCTCCTAACATATACTGTCATGTCATGTCACAGACACTTTGTGCTCGAAGCTTTCCTCGGGGCTACTCGGATCTTAGCGTCCACATTGCCATCGGCATTCACACCCGTGCCGCGGAGGATATGGTTCCCCCGATGCGGATCTGATCCGAGCTGGAGAGATGACAGAGGCGAGAGTGCGTTCAAGTTCTTTTCGCCCATACCACACCTCATTCTCCATCATTCCGTACCTACCAATCGACGTTTTCACTGCTTTCATTACCTGGAAGGACCGGCCAACTGAGGATGTTACATTCTCCAATTGATTGCAGACGCTTGGTTCCTGTCGCATGCGTTACCTTCAGCCACTGTGGAGGACAAGCTCAGATGGGACGATCGGACTATTGCCGGTCTACCTATCTTGCTGGAGAGAGTGGTCATTGTGGACAGATGTAAATGTCAACTTTCGCACGCACTTTTCTTTTGCGTAAGCTCGCGCGGTCGTCATTCGAATGTTGATGTCGGGAATGTCATATAGGGACCGCTCATTCTGCTGGAGGGGAAGTCGGAAAATGGGGCAAGGTGAGTTAGAACAACGTGGGCCCTGCTCGTCATTCTCGACCGACCGACACATTTATAATTCGTCATCACCTCCCAGATGAACGCCATGATCCCCTCCATCCACGCCCCGAAAGCCTTTTGGAATCCTTTCCGCAAGAACATGATGAGCGCCCTTGGTGTCGACGGGCATTCCGAGAATGGTTCAAGGGGGTTACCGGTAGTTGTCTACATAGACAGGCAGGTGAGTTCTCCTTAGAATGCTCACAACGCAATCAGCAGATTCGGATATCGCATCACATGCTGTCCTCCGTCAGTCCAAACGCGTTGCCATCTTCTAAGCTCGTGAAGCTGACCGATACGATGCCGGTCATTCTTGCAGAAAGAGAACCCAAAGATGAAGGATACCGACCATGAAAAGCTGGTCGAATCACTCAAAGGTCTCACTGATATTGCCGAAGTCCACGTTGCACGGGTTTCAGCAATGAGCAAGGCAAGACAAGTAGACCTGATGGGACGAGCTCAGGTAAGTGGTACCCGGGCTCATACTATCTAAAGACTCCGTCATCCGATTTTGCAGCACATAAACTGATTTTGCAGCACATAAACTGAAGTGTAAATGAATATTTGGCTGATTGCACCGTGGTACTATGTGTATACCCCCACAGATCGTGATCAGCTTGCATGGCGACGACCTCTTCCACACGCTTTGGATGCCACCTAAAGAGGGCTCAACAGTGATTGAGCTATTCGAGAAAGGTGGTTTCGTCCGTAAGTGTTGTATCTAATATTCCATCTCAACAGCACCATAGCAAACGTACGGTCTGGGGAGTGAGGATGAAGGAGTCGAAAGGGAGACATGGTTGCGGGATCAACGCTGATACGCTACTGCCCACCCATAGGTGACTTTGAGCTCTTGGCCTCTGCTCTGAACCACCGACATATCGCGGTCCAAGGGGATCATGAGCTGACGGAAGAGCAATGGCAAGCGAGTGGGGTGTCGAGGGGCGATGAACGAGGGACTGTAAGTTCGAATCCTTTTCTTCTGACCCTACCTCACGATTACCGGTACAAGTAGGAGAAGCTATTCGACTACCTGTATTATCATCGATTAGCTTAGGCTGACGAAGCTGAATCATACTTTCGGGCGCAGGGCGAGATCAGCATAGATTCCGAATTGGTGGTCAAGCTCGTCAAAAAGGCTTTGAGCGGGATTGAAGCGGACGAGTCTCTCGAGATGAGAAGTGAACGGGAGGAAGACGGTGAAGACGGAGTCTGTGAAGTTGGGAAAGGTGCCAACGGGGACTGTTGAGGCTCAGCGATTTAGTTTGGCGTGTATAGATATTGTAGGTACAATATTCTTGTTTGTTATCCATTGGGTTTTATGTGGATATTGCTCGAGTATTAGCCCGTGTTACGGAAGATCAAACATATCTTGATCGTCGTCCAAGGGGATCAACGTCGAGCGAGGATTCAGTCTGCTGGATTTGACTTTACTGATCTGTTCATATCAAGCAGCGATACTCAAGAGACTGATCATGGTGATGCTAACGGATGGTTGACGTCAGCTGAAATCATACACTGGAGGTCCGTGCGTCGGCTCAACTCTCAGCGTCCTTATTTCCTTTCAGACGGGTCGGAGTGCAACGGCCAGACTAGCTAATGTAGTGCCCCTTAAATACTGATCTTGTGTTCAACATCTTCCTTCTTCCCTTTTATCCTTCCTTCTTACTTGACCTCATACGAGCCAAAATGTCATCATACCAACCCCCTGATCGCAAAAGGTCCAGAACATTAACACCTGTCGTCGCCATTCCTGCTAGAAAAAGGATAAGTCGAAACGATGGGCTCGAGGACGTCATTGAGATCATTAGCCTCGACCAGGATGAGACCATGAGAGAAAGCGCGGACCAGGCCAAGGACGAGGACGAGGGTCAGGGAGGAGTCCAGGTCTCCTTGAGCTATAATAGCACGGACGCCGATGTCACCCTTCTTAGCAGGGAAGGTATCCACTTCAAGGTTCACTCGTACTTGCTCAAAGCCAACAGGTCAGTGGCGCTTCAGTTTATACAGACATATCGACGCTGTACCAAGTTAATATGCTCACAATGCGCGTACACTACACACTCACAGCACCGTCTTTCGCGAGATGATGAGCGACAAGAACATGCACGACTCGCTCATCCCCTTCGACGCGTCGGAGCACGACCTCACCTTCTTCCTCGACCTCATGAGCAACGCGAGACCTCCCGCTCCTGACAACTGGCAGCAGGTCGTTCGAATCATGTCGCTTGCCGACCTATTCGACTGTCCCCTCGTTCTCGAAAGGCTCATCCATCGTCTCGATCCTCTAGCTGAGCTCCATCCATGGGAAGTCTTCTGCCTCGCAAGTCGACACAACCAGCTAATCCTGGCAAAACTCGCTATCCAATCCATGTGCAAGGACGAGGCTCACGCCAAGTGTGATGCCGAAACCATCAGTCTCGATGAAGCCAACCGCCCGACCTTATCGTACCTCCTCGGTCTTTTCGCCGCAAAGAGCTTTGCCGGACAAGAGATGAAAGCAAACGCAAAATATTACGGATCATCGAAAAGTCCTACTTCGCCGGTCTGGTGGGAACTCGCTGCCAAGGCTTTCAAACCTCGGACATAGGCATAAGGCATGGAGGGCAGGAGGGCAGGGGGGGACAGGTGAGGTGTACCCATATCCATTGGAGTCGTAGCTTCAACCGAGTGTTCGGCTGAAATGTAGTCAAACAGCCCCTATCTCCTGTGCTGTTCTGCTAGTGAGAGATACCTTTAGCCCCAGAGAGTTCTAATAAACGAACCATAGTGATCATCAGTGTCTCACATAATGCTCGATTGCAGAAGTCAGAGCCACAAGTACTGATAGTGGGAAATCGCCATGTGTGTAGCATCATTAACTTATCAGAGCATGTATGTGTACAGTATCCCGTACAGTACGTGGTACAGGATCTCATAGCTGGGTGAAGAAGCGAAGCTACAGTATGATCAGAGCTTCATTCTTCGAAAGTATCTGGTCTTTTCTTCTCCTTCGTTTCCGTACAAGTACTGTCTGCCTGTCTCTTATGCCACTCACACACAAAGCTCGTGAAGTGAACCTTGTTCGACGGACTTCGTCAGGCATGAATGTCTCACTATGGTTCGCACGAGCGCTGCAGGCGTGCGACTACGAGCGACTAGGCTAAGTCATGCGATCCCATTCACGCCGGTGCCGGGCTTCGTACGGTAGACCTCTAGGTGATGCTAGTGCCCGAGTCACCACTGATTACAATACAGTAGGACTTATCATCCTCAAAGGTATGTTCGTTGCAGCCTAAGCATACAGTACTCGTATACATCTTTGGCGACTTCTGGTCGATCAGCTCTTTTCCCTTTCGCTCAATCAACTCATCAATTAGATCGCATCGACACCAGAGATCGCCTCGGATACACATTTTCTGGTACGGACGGTGTCCTGACGACAGGACCAGTTCAAGCCTAGTAATGCGCAAATCTATAACAATGGACACAGGAGAACAAAGTAGTTTTGGCAGTGAGGATGTAGCCGACCTTGACACCACCGGCGGAGTCAATATGTTCCCTATCGAGGCCGAAGTTCAAGCTTCGATACGACGGGGACTCGAATTCGCCAATTGGGAACACGAAGGACACCAGCTCAATGAAGATGAAGCGAAGGATCAGCTGGGATCGATAAAAGCGGCACAGGAAGACGAAAGCGCAGATGCAGATGCAGACGAGGATCAGGCAACCGAGAAAGGCGATCAGGCAGAGGAGGGGGACCAAGCGGCAGCAGAAGAAGAGGTAGAGGCTGAGACAGAGACAGGGGAAGAAAGTGGCGGCGAGAGGGAGCAGCAGCCTGTCGTCCAAGTGTCGCCAATTTATGATGACGAGAACGCCGATGTCATTCTCGTCAGCAAGAATGGGATCCATTTCAAGGTCTTCTCATGGATTTTGAAGGCTTATAGGTGAGCTAGTAGCATGCATGATGGTGCTCAACCGACGATATCATACTGTACCTGCTGTCAACGCAGCGGTCACGGGTCAAGCAGAAGCTCCGATTGCTGACTGCCGCAATGAAATTGTCCCTCGTTCGTGATCTGCATACTGTACCATCGAAGCATCGAATTCCATCGTCTCCTCGCACTCGAAGAAGGCGCGTCCCGAGATCGAGTTCAAGTCCGGGAGTCCTTCAAACCCGTCCAATTCGAGGTCCACGCGAGCGAAGACGTCCTCACCTACACCCTCGACCTAATGTACAAATCCTCGCCTCTCCCACCCAAAGACCCTTTCCATGCAGCGGCCGTTTTAGAACTGTGCAGCGAATACAACTGTCCGTTCCTCATCGAACGTGTCCTTTATCGTCTGGAGGATATGGCGACCAAGTACCCCTGGAGGGTTTTCTGTATCGCCAGTCAACACGATAGGGTCTCTCTCGCCAGGATCGCGATTGCTTCCTTGTGGAAAGATGACGTTCGTCGCAAGTTTACTTTGTCGACTATCCCAGCTAGACAAGCTGTCAAGCCGAGCGTGCTGTACCTCCTCGGTTTGCTGGAACAAATCAGCGAACACGGCAGTTTACCAGACAACTACTACGCCACTCCTGGATTGCATCACGAATGCGCCGATCACTGGGCGAGTATCGCAAGAGCTTTTGAACCTCGAGGATGAAACGGGAGTCCTCAGTCAGCCCTTCCGCCCCGTTCACCAAGATCGCTTGTGTGTTAGGAAAAGTAGCGGTGACAGAGGCGCAAGTAGAGTTAGCCACCCAACCATGTGAAGTCGGAGGTGGGATCCGTGCAGCATAATACGATATACGGTACTCGTACTGTAGCGTTCCCTGCAGAATTGAAACATTCATCTCGTCAAGTCTTTTTGTGTATACTGTATTGTCGTCAATCAATCCCATGATTTGCACACGTGCTCCACTACATATCCTGCATAGCGACTCAGTTCTCTAAGGTGCTCCCAGTCTGATCAATTGCTTGATACCGGGCTATTGATGACAAGGATCAAAGGGAAACATCAGTCACCCTTTCACATGCTCAGATCGAACAAGCAAGGGAAGGACCACTCACCGCCCATCCAGAGATGTCGCCGGTAGCATCCGTCAACAGCTGCACGTGCATTGCCAGAGCAGATTGAGCATCTCGAGCGGCGATGGCTATCAAAACAAGCAAGGTTTATAAGCATTATCTTCCTTTCTGAACAATCTTGCGGGTCGTGTAACGATGTGACTCACCCTTGGAGATGTTGTTCATCAGATCCACAGTCGGCTTGGCTACGTTCTCGTTGTTCAGGTCATCGAACAAGATGTTCAACCGTCTCTCAGTGTCATCCACAATTCGCTTCAGGTTGGCCTATCAATGCACAATTTACACAAATCAGCTATGCTTCCAATGAGGGCCCAAGATGATGTATATGACTTTACTCACAGGCAATCCCGACTGCTTCACCCTGTCCATCTCGTTCAGCAAGGCTTCATAGATCGGCTTGGCGTTAGGAGGGATGTGTGACCTGTCTCCCGAGGCTATCACAAGGAACACCGCGTATCAGCCGTTGTTTCTCAGCTATGTCGGAAGACGGATTTGATTACTTACGATGACGGGCTTTAGCGGGAGGAGCTGCAGGAGCTGGCGTCGGTGGCTGAGGAGGTTGAGGAGGCGAGCTGATTTGTTGCTGTTGTTGCTTAGGCTGCTGGAGTTGCTGTTGTTGCTGGGTCACTGAGGGACTTCTTCCCGGAGGGGGTGGTCCAGCCATTCGAGATCCCATGGGCGGTGGACCGGCGACGTGAGAAGAAGGTGGTCGCACTTGTCCTGCCAGAGGCGATCCAACTCTACCCTGAGGTCCCAATGGAGAAAGAGCTCGCTGGGGCGGGGGAGGGCCAGCCATTACACCTGGAGGAGGGGGTCCGCCTCTACCCATAGGCGGAGGAGGGGGTCTTGAGGCCGCCGCGGGTGGAGGACCAGCGTTCATAGGCGGCCCTCGAGGAGGAAGTTGCTGCTGCTGCTGCTGATGTTGAGGAGCGGGAGGCGAGAAAGCGTTCCGAGGTGGAGGGGGTCCCTGAGCTGAAGGTGCTCGAGAAGTGCCCTTGGGAGGGGGAGGAAGGACACCGGGTTGAGGCGTGCGTTGAGGCGGAGGAGCAAAGCCGGCTCCTGGTCCGCCAAAGGACACTGATTCCATGGGGTTGGGCATGTTCGGGAAGGGCGACGTGATGGCAGACACTTTCTCCTTGGCAGCAGCGCTTTGAGGTCGTTTCGGCGCGAGACTGGGTGCATCATTCCATCCGGGGATGTCTCGTCTCTGGGCAGCAGGGATGGGCGGTGGGGTATTTGAGCTTGGACCGTTGAGCTGACCGGCTCGAGGCGGAGGAGGGATCACCTGAGGAGCACCGTAGGACTGCTGAGATGGCGCACCGTAGGCGTCGCTGGGAGCGTAGGCGGAAGACTGCTGGTAGCTCGAGGTCGGCGCATAGGGGCTCGAATCTCCATAACCGTAATTTTGTGAAGGTGGATTATACGATTGAGCAGGAGGGTTATAGAGACCAGATGCCGGCGCGGCAGGCTGATAAGACGACGTAGTTGCAGGAGGCTTGTACGCGTTCTGCTGAGCCGAGGGCGGAGGAGCGTAAGAGGATGAAGTCTGTGCAGGCGCGTAAGGAGCAGGAGGTTGGGTACTTCCGTAAGGTCCGGCCGAAGAAGGCGTAGCACTGTAAGGACCAGCCGATTGCGGAACGTAAGATGAAGCGGACTGAGGCGCATACGAAGTAGACGCCTGAGGCTGAGGCTGTGAAGCGAGTCGTCCGAATGCAGAGTTGACAGCAACGGACCCAGCCTGTACACCGGCAGCGGCAAACAGCCTATCCCTCGCCTTGTCGAGCTCTGAGCCGGCCGCACCGGTTCCCTTGTAATCAGAAGGCGTCATCTTGACAAACTTGGCAGCAATGTCAATAAGACCTTGCGTGGCCAACAGATCCGCGTACTCGTAGTACCGGTCGTACAAGCTAGCGAGCTTGTAAGTCCTGGCCCCAGCTTCGGCGGCAGCAGCAGATTCGGTTGGGGTAAGGAGGTCTTCATCCTGGTAAGCGGTAGCGGCGGTAAAGACGGCGACCTTCTCGATGAATGACTGCAGAGCCTGGGCGTGAGCCGTGTATCGAGTGGTGTCGGACGCGTCTTCCTCTTCAGCCATCTCATCTACCCAGATGCTGACGACCTTCTCGAGCTTCCTGGCAGCGAGGTAACAGAGCGTAGCATCTTGTCGAGCGATCTTGGCTGACTGCTTAGCCTCCGGGCTATCAGAGCTAGAAAGAGTCCTCCATCTGAATTGGAGTCGCTGACCAAGCTGTTCGGCAAGGTTGCTGAATTCGCTGTCTTTGGCAAAAGTACAGACCACGGCGAAAGCGACCTTCCATTCCGAGAGATCGGCATTCTGGACGATGTCGACGAGGTCTTCGGTCACGATCGACTGGAAGACACGGAGGAAGGGCAAGGAAGTGGTTCGTCGAGCGAAGTAGGCCTTTTGAGTGGATTGCAGGAGGTCGGCTCCACCTCGAACGGCAAGGAGGAGAGCATCAGCGAAACGCTCGGAAGCGAGACAGAGGTCGACGGCAGACTTGAAATCGCCCATCACGAGGGCTTGAGTAATAAGCTTGTCCGTGTCGCTCTCGCCTTCGGGGTAGATCTGGAAAGTGTTTTCCTTTGTCATAACTTCGTCTCGGATGGAAGAGGCCCGAGAGCCGACGGTCGCGGCGACAGATGCATCGCCGACCTCAGCATTCTTGTGCGGTATGATATTGTCGAGGAGAGGATTTCGGAGGTTGCCCGAAGCCATGGATGAGAAGAAGTCCGCATCGGCAGCAGCAGGAGTTCCAGGTCCTTGGTCATCGTCGAAAAAGCTTGATCCTATCTTCTCGGCAGTCAAAGAGGCTGTCTCAGACTCAGCTGACTCGGCGTTGATCGAGCTAGCCTCTTCCGAAGTCTTCTCGACGGTAGGAGTCGCGACGTTATCCTCGTCCTTCTGAGCAGGTTCCGAAGCGACCTTGATCTCGAGTGTCTCGGCTGATGATTGCGCAGAAGGTAATTTGCCGATGGCTTCTTGCACCTTCTTTGCCACCTCTTCCTTTGAGAACCCAAGCAACTGGACGATCTCCTCCCTCGAATTAGCTTTGAACAAAGCCTGTAAAGCCTTCCAAGCAGCGTCGTCTCCACCTGCTCGGTCCGTGCAGAATTCCGCAAGCTTCTCCTTCTCCCCAGCGGTAGCATCAAGGGCTGTAGCTCGATCGAGTACGCTCTGCTCGGTGACGACGGTTCGGAGGTGAACGACACCGCTCTGGTGCTTGCCTGAAGCGCCAGCGAGGTTCGAGGTGGATGTCAGCAGACCACCAAAACCGAAGGTGGCTGACACCGGTCGCCTAAGCCACTTGGGGGGTTGCTTGAGTGAGAGCACGTTGGCGGTGTCGCTTGCTGGCTCCGTTTGACCGAGAGCACCGAAGACGTCGTCGGCTGATGCGGCTTCGGGAAGGGCTTCAGAGGGCTGAGAAGGCATGCTGGTGGTTTGGAGTGAGTGGATACCGATGTGGCCGTCGAAAGAGGCGGTAGCAAGGAGGTCAGGGTTTCGAGGACACCAAGTGGTCTGGAATGACCAATCATTGCTAGCAGGGAGCTGTGGTATGGTTAGCTAGGTTCGGCGTTAGGATAACTTACTTCTCCAATGATTTCTCCGGTTTGAGGATTCCAGCAGAGGGTCCTGTTGTCTTTACCACACGAGAGCAAGAGGTCGGCGTCCTGCTTGCACCAAGCGACGGAAAGAACACCCTTGTGATGTCCGCTGAGAATCTGGACAGACAGTCAGCACAGCCATCGTCAAGTGGAAACTCACCTTCTCGGGAGCTCGAGTATTTCTCAGATCCCACAACATGATAATTGGGGATTCGTCGTCTTCGGAAGCGGTGATTAGACGCGTAGCCTATTTTAAATCGTCAGCTTCATCCGTGTCCGGTCATTACGCCAGAGGACTTCAAGCTCACCGACTCAGGATGCCAACAAACATCGCTCATTCCTCTTCTCTTGCCCATCTGGAGTCCAGCCACACCACCAACCGTCTCCATACCCTTAGCAGCGCCTCCGCCATACTGGAGACTGACAATCTCCTTGCCCGCTTTCAGATCCCAAACGGAGGTGTACCCTGATGAAGAGGATGCGGCGAATACTCGCGCAACGGTAGGGTTCCATTGGAGCGAAGTGATCTCGTTGAGCTTGGTTGAGACCGGTCCAGGTGGGACAGGAGCATTGTTGGGGTTGTTCAGGTCGTAGATGTATAGCTATGAATTATATGCTCAAGTGAGCGCTTATGACTGGCATTAGACGGCTATTCCAGAATGAGCTCACCTCAGCGTTGACGGCACCAGTCAAGAAGAGGTTCTTTTGGATAGGGTTGAAATCGAGACCTCGTACGGGCCCAGTGTGCTTCTCGCTCTTGAAGATGCGGGCATCGTCGGCGCTGGAGATCAAGCTGTGGCGTCAGCAGACCGCGTGGAAGGATGTATCGGAGAAAGCGACGGCAAGCTGGAGGACGTTATGGGCAAGTTGGAAGAGAGGGTAGAGCTAGAACGTACCTCGAGCCAGCAAGGATCTTCTCCGGATCGAAGAGGTTAACTTCTCCACTCTCCAGACCGGCAGCAATCAGTCCCTTTGAGTGGGTCGAAGAGGGAGCGGACCAAGCGAGGCGGTTGAACCTGTAGTGGTAAGTAAGACGAGTAATTCAAGAGAATTAGCTACGCTTTCTTTGCTACCTGAGAGACATTCAGAGGTAAAATCATAGCTGATGATGACTTACCTGTTGTTGACAGTAATACTGCCCTGCGGACCTTTGCCATCCGATCCTCCCAATCGCAAGCCAGCGGCATCCCCGAAATCAGGAGCCCAAATCTCAAGCTGCGATTCGTTGCTAAAGTTCTCGTCGAGAGCTCCGGCCACTGCACCTGTCGCGAGCAGAGGGGACGAAGAGGACGACTGGTCCCATGCGAATGTCGCTGTTCGCGAGATATCTTTCAGCTTCATCGTTGCGCTAGGCTCAGCTTTGGCGTGGAGACCTTGGCCTTGGCGTAATATATAGGAGTGTGTATGGGAAGGTATGGGTATAAGGGTCGTAGGGTTGATGGGATGGCGCGTAACTCGCGCTCTTTTCGAACGAGTGCAGAGTGTATGAATGAGAAGGGGAGATGACCAGAGTGGGTCGGGTATGACAAGGTGGAATAACTCTGGTCTACTGAAGGACACTTGAGAGCGAGATATATAGATGTCGAGATCGTTTGGATAGGATTGAATGAGTGTCTGTTGGTCGTCGTTGTGGTTGTGGGCATTGATTGGCGTTGGGCGTGAAGCGTGGTGCGGTGTGTAGGTGCGTACTGATGGACTGATGGGTATGACGAACCCATGGATGGCTATAGACGTGGCACCGCTGACAGCGCGATTGGGATGCGAAGGCGCGCGCAATGTAGGCTTCGGAAAATAGGCATCCACGCTGACCCTCTTGCTCACACGCGCCTTATTCCACAGTAGCCGTCCGACAACTTGACTGGAGCGTTGCCAAAGTCAAGAACACTGTCGCGATGCACCAGTTCAACCTGATTATGCAAGATGATACATATTATACAAAGATAGCCTATAAAATGACCCATACCTAGGGCAATACGACCTAACGCTACGCTCGAGCTATGAATAACACTGCAATATCACCCTACCAGCCGTGATTCTGATTAAGTGGTGGAGGTTGTGGTCGTTGGCCATACCCTGGTGCTGCCACAGTTTGCTGACCGTGCGCATGTCCATGTCTATGCGATAGACCTGGAGGAGGTGATCTGTATCCACCGGGATCGGGACTGGCGACCGCAGGCCCCGCCACTCTTCCCATCCCTCCGTGCGGCTCATCGTAAGCCAATCCACCACTGTACCCAGAGCTAGGTCTATTTCCATACCCGTAATCCGACTCATACGCGCCCGCGCCTACGTGAGAAGTAGGTGCAGGAGCGTAGGGAGACGTTCGGCCTGATGATGAGCCTGGTCCGAGCCCGTATCGCTGTAGATCAGAATGTGAACGAGAAGGTGGGAACGGGTAGCCACCTTGAGCAGGTTGAGAAGCTGCTACAGGCGGATAGGATATTCCCGGCGATGCAGCGTGCGACATGAGGTTGGTCGAACTGATACGGAGATGAACGCGCGAGTCAGCTTTAGCTTCCGGACGGCAGGACTAAGCCAACTGACCTTCCGTAATCCTCTTGATATCCCACACTGTTCTGGCCATACACTCCATAGTCGCCGCCAGGGGGGTAGCCGTAACCGCTCCCACCGACACTTGAACCTGGTGATGGCCTAGGCGGGACGTCCAAACCGCTCCTCTCGGCTTTAATCCTCGCTCGCTCCGAGATCCTGTCATCTTCCAGATCAATCTGGGGCAAAGTAGGCTGAGGGATAGCGCCAGTGACGAGCTCTCCCTTGGCGTTCTTGATACCGCCCTGAGCCAGTTTCTTCTCCAAGGCCGCGTTTCGGGCAATACGTTGTCGCTGTTTCTTCTTGATCAGTTCGGAGATTCGCTTGTCGACCTTGTGACAAACGTATTCCTGCACGAGATTGCGATAAGACAAAATATCAGCAGAGTCGCCATAGTCGGTGTCGAGTCACCAGCTCACCTTGAGATTACCCTGGATGTAACAGAGCAGTGGTACATAGCACACGGCAGCGATTATGAGCAGCAAGAGGGAGCCGGCAAAGATGAGCACGGTAAAGATCATGGAGAAGAGCAACATCGCCGTGACAGCCGAATTATCCCAGTATGCCGGTATATCATCGGTTTGGAACCCGTTGGCGTAGGCGAAGGAGTAGAGAATGAGGGCGTTGATAGATTGTCTCGGTCCATCGGCGAGCAGGAGTCGCTTCCATCCTGAACAAATGAATCAACCAGATCACGCGGGAATCAAAGTCAGTGGTCAAATCTAGATGTTGTTCGAACCTCATAGCAGCTTACATACCCTTGAAAGTAAAGAAGACGAAGAAAGCGAAATCATCCTTCTTCTTGGTCGAGTTCTCGATATGGCAGAACAGACAGAAGTTGTCGTAGGCCTCTGCAGATCAGTGAGACAATGCCGTCATCAGCATCCGATCATGGCAATGAAGCAACCGTAGACTCACTGAAGGAGTAGTAGTCGTTCGCCATCAGGTTGGTGAAAGCGTAGGAGATATCACGAGACTCGATGACTCTCTTGGTCTTCCACGATTCGTAGCCAAGCTAGACGTCGCAGCCAGTGTGAGCGATTTGAAGGTTTTTTCAAAGACGAATATATATGTATCGGTCAGAAAGTAGTACGATGCTCACCAGCAGAAAAGAGAAGATGATACAGCCGACAAAGACCCATTTGGCAATATCAAATTTGACTTCGATTGCACAATCATCTCCACACCGTCTTTGCACCGCGTTGGTCCACTGGAAAGAAAAAAATAAGAGGGCCAGGACATTCAGCACGTATCGTTTTGTTACTTGGTTGAGCTGGGAAGCTAGGGTCATACTGGGCGTTTGTAGTCGCAGCAACTCACATGTGAAGATAAGATCATAGTGACCGCAGTGAAGATGTCAAAGCCGTAGACGGCGACGGACTTGAGGAAGAAGACATACTTGAAGATGTACCTGAAGGTAACGCGATCGCACAGTGAGGATTGTTAGTTGACAGCCTGGCGACCTGCTGGCAATCCTGAGTTCCCTTTCGTTCATCTTCCATCATGAGGCAGGTAGGAAGGTTCTGGTTCTCCTTCACAGCCGATAACCTTCTTGCCCTCTGCGACCGAAGCCGGGACCAGGTGATTGGATCGAAGAGACTCACTTGATTCTCGTCCAAGCATCCGTCTTGTGAAACTCTCTGATATTGATAAAATCAAATTTATGGTCCGGAACGACCTCTCTTTTCCAGTCGGCCTCGCTGCAACACATCTCGTCGGTAGCTTCAAATGCAAGAGCAGGGGAGCCCCTCTAACGGGTCTTCTTCCAAAAGTCAAGGTCTAATGAGCGTGCTGATGTTTAGCGTGCGTACGGGTGCGATTTCTCGCCAGCGAGAATCGCCTTGTCCAGAGTCGGTGGAGTCTTCGATTCTACGGTCGTCCCACTCGAAAGGACAGGGCGTAAAGAGGAATCCGCTGGGAAAAGGATATAGTCGGTAGGTATAAGATTCGGAGACCAGGATTGTGAAGGAGTATGGGTTACGATGACGGTGATCAAGGGGTCGCCGAGTTACCGCCTCGTCGTAAAGGTGAATGGTACGACTGTATCAAAGGAGTGTGTAGACAGCTAGGCGAGCGGTTGACGGATAGGTAGATGGTCCCTTTGGTGAAGATAATGATTGAGTCGCCTCAGATATGCAAATGTGGTGTCCTCTTCCAGAAAGGACGCTATTGTAACCTTGTGTAGAGCGTTGAGCGTTGAGCGTGGGCAGGCTTGAAACCGTGCGTCGGGATGAAAATGTGCTAGAGCTAGAATGAGTGTTGGGGTCGGGTCGGGTGTCAATGAGTGTGTTGTAAAGTTGCTTCGGAGTCTGTCTGTCTTCTGGCTAGCAGATTGAGCAGAGCAGAGCGAAGATGGCCTGGGTAAGATAAGGTAGATAGAATGCTGCTGTCTGTTGTCTATCGAGCAAGAATAGCAAGAATAGAGCAACACCTCTAGCATCAAGGACAAGCAAGGATTTGCTATTGTCTGGACCCAGACCCAATCGATACACATTCAGGGTAAACCAAAAACAAAGCTTGAGAAAGCTACACGCGTCACAAAGGATGAAACAAATCAACCTGCTCTAGTAACCCCTCACTCTACTGGCAGTGGCGCGTATCATTCCCATTCCCATTCCTATTACCGTACTTTTATAGTCACCCTGCTTTTGAGGGTGCACCGTGCTTTGCAGGCTCGATTGCCGAGATCGACGTTCCCCATCCATACGGACATGTTCACTATCCCAGATCAGACGCTGAGCTGACTCTGTCTTCTGTCCCCATTTCCAAGCACATACAAACGATCATCGTTATCGTCATTGTCGATGCATGGATACATGGGCGAGCCGATACTTTACATGAAAGAGTCAAGAACAACATGCAATATGTTATGATTACTAGCTACCACACGCCCGTCACTACAACCCAAAGACTTCGAGTGCCGCCCAAGTGGGTTTACCCTCTCTGTCGTGGACCGACAAAACAGGAATCATGGTGAAGTTGAATCCGCTCCCTTCTCTGCGCAGCGAATCGAGTTGAGACGCGACTGTTCGATGCCCATAACACGTGCATTCACTCCGTCAGCTCAATGCGCGGATATTCAGTGCACTCGACCACTCACGCATGGCCTCCTTGGCAGGTAAGACATAGGCTCGAATCGTGACTGCTCTGTCCAGTATTGCTCGTAGGTCGGCAGGCGCTTTCGAAAGGTCTTGAACAGCCGAGTCGTCATGGGGACCTGACAGGACAGATGGAAATAGAGGAAACTTATCAGCTAGACTTCCTTGGCTGGGCCGAAGAGATCTAGCACGTGTAACTCCAGCTCACCGAGGAAGATCATAGCCCTAGAGCCCTGTGCCTTCTTCCCGCTAGTCACGCAGCTCTCCCACTTGAACATGTCTTCCTTTCCAAACGTATAGACAGCTTCAAGCTCATCTTCATCGTCGTAATCTAGCTCGTCAGGCTTTTCTTCGCTCTGATGGCTCACTGTGGTAGTGCCGGCTGTCGAGGTAGAAGATAATGCTTCGTATCCGACACCATGTCGTCCTGTATGGAGATTGACTTGAAATTCGACCAGAGCTCCTTTCGGCAGTTCACGAGCTTGTACGAAAGCGACAGGCGTCTTTGAGGCCCCGTTCTATGAGAAGATGAACAAGACTGTAAGCTCCAGTTTGGATGATTGCTTGAGTACGACACCGCGATGATTTACTCACCCTCTCAGCCCATATTTGCCACGCCTGTCTAGCTATTGTCACACCTTCGCCGCTTGTAGCGGAAGTGCCACCGCGAGCCCACCAGGCCACAGCGCTCTCTACCCATCCTCCCCATCCACCACCAGTCGAGTTCTTGCTCCGCAGGACATCGATTATGCTGCTGACGTGTTGTAGCGCCAGGACCGATTGATGCAAGTACGGTGACTCTTCAGATGGCGGTATGGGTAGTGTCAAAGAGGCGGGAAGAAGAGGTATTTGACCTGCGAGGTGTAGGCGGGAGTTGACCTGGAACCAATGCACATACGACTGAGTCAGCTGAACTCTTCGTTCACCGACAACTTCCAGTGCTCGTGATGCTTTCATGATATAACATGTGCGCGTGAAGATGTTCCAAGAAGCTGTAGAAGTTGTACCAGGACGTACCATGACGGCTTGAGAATATGGCCCAATATTCGCTGGAGCCCAATAACTCAGTCCCTGGACATGCAAAGCACTCCTCCCTCCCACCAAAGCACTTCTTGCTGATCGCCCATCGTCCACAGCGGAACTTGACGGCGCATCATCGAACCCTACCACCTCGACACGTATACGGCCGTTTTGGAGTGGTACGGCGACGGTAGCTCGGGATGGCGGGGAGGTGCCGAAATACGTTTTGTAAACTGTGTTGGCTGGAAGGAAATCTGACATTGATTTCAGGAGGAGCGTTATGTGAGTCGAATGTAGTGGGAGTGATAGTGATTCAGCCTGCAGTGTAGCTGCGGAAATCCCATCAAAGAGTCAGTATGACCAGATGATGATACTAAAGCGGATAGGCTCACCAGCGATTGCATCGAAGCAGCACTTCAGCTCGGAGCCTACATCCTCTCCAGGTCTAGTCACGCTCTCAGCGCTAGCGCTGAACCACCGTCCTTTCCTCTCAAAGCGGACTTGGGACGTCCCGGCAGCTTTCGAGTCCGACACAAAAGTTGCTTCATCTGATTGATTTACTTGGTTCAGATCCATAGCGGAGAGATCAACAGAGTTCTTGATGGCATCTCTGAGCTCTGCTATAACCTCCTTGCTATCCTCATTCAGAGCCTCTTCGCCCTTGACATCCTCATCTAGACCCAGCATCTCCCTCAGCTCAGCCACTGTAGGTTTCGTCCAGCCTTCTTTCTCTTCGAGCTCGGCTTCTTCCACTTTGAGATACGCGACTGGGTACGGCTCGGGATCCGTGATAATTGTTTGAGTCTTGGTGAGTCTCAGTCGATGGGAGAAGAGGGGAGTCGAGAGCGTGAGGGTCTCGTATTCGCCGCCTTCTCCAGCTGGATGCGAGCCATACGTTGCTTCCTGCAAAGATGGTCAAATGAAGTTAGCGACGTTAGCGTACAGAGGAATTGAAGGTTGGAACTCAGATGGCACACATGAAGCTACAGCGACACTCACTAGCTTCGTCAAGAGAGGCATGATCTCCCCCAACTGCTTGCCGACAATCTTGGTCGAAAGCCCCACGCCAGCAACCTTCATAAGCACAGCTTCTACTCCCGAGCTCAACATTCTATTCAGCAGTGGCAATTGCTCGGATTGCCAGAGGTATGAGAGCGATACGAGATTCAGGCGGGAACAGACGTGTTCGATACGGAGACGTTGGTAAGTTGAGAGGATTGCGCCGGAAGCCAGGGCTGTCGCTTCGGGATGTGCGGCCTACGAGACGAGGGAGATGTTACGCGCGATATTGCGCGGTCAGCGAATGATAACGATATCCGTGGCTAAGATACAATACGACGCAGCCTCAGAGAAAGGTCACAGCTCACCATCACCTCGTTGAGCAACTTTGTCAGATCCTCAGTCTCGTCTCCCTCCTCTCCACTCCCTTCGCCTCCACTTAATCTGCTGCCATACTCGGGACCTTTCTCAACAGCTTTGCCTTTGATCACCCTCGTGTACAGGGGCAGATCCATCGATTTGGCCAGAAGGGGAAGTAGATGGGTCCCGACACTTTGATATAAGTGCGAGTCGAGCTCGTCTATATACGGCCAGCGACAAGTGCAAGGAAGATGGTCAGCTTGAGTCTGCAACAAAGCTAGCGTAGCGTATGCGCTTGTGCTTCCTGCACAGGATTTCCAATCAGAAGCCAAAACCAGGAGACGAGGGCCCATGAACATACCTATCCCAGGCTCTGGAGTGAGAGTGGCAAGCGCAACGAGCTCGTGCCCGTTCGCAAGACAGTGCATCAGATTGAAGCAGCTATCTTTGCCTCCTGAGACAAGACCGATGACTTTTTGCTTGACGCCTGGCAGAGAGGCGATTGTTGGGTCCGACATCTTTGACTCAGCAGAGGTGATTCGCCCTTTCCGTCTCGCCGACTCGGTCAGTGTCTTAGCTGGTATCACTTGGTTCTGTGAGACTCGAGCAGAGAGCTGGTCAGATATCTGACACAGTGAAGCATAGCACGCATGTTCCCACCATGGCCTGCCGAAATTTCCCTCAACAACAAACCAATTCCAAGGTGAAGGGGTGGGGCCCATACCATCACTGCGGATATTGCGGACATCGCCGCCTCGTTTCACCTACCTGAGCTCACGCTAATAACTTGAATCGACCGTCCTTCACTTTCGCTTCTCGGTCAAAAGGCTATCTCACTTTTTAACGTCTCGCAAAACGATAAACGACAAGTTCTCTCTCATCTAACTCAACCACACTTGTCTTGTATCAGTCACTCTGTCCGGGTAACGTGTCGACTGATAGGCTTCTGAAACGCTGTATCCTATCTGTCTGCTCTGGGTTAGAAGGATCAAGACGAAACAGAAACAATCAAGACCAACTTTATTTCCCCCCGTAACCGTCAAGGACGAATATAGCTGTGAAGCAGCGAGCATCTTCTTCAACATGACAGCCTCTACTTCGATGGCCTCATCGTCAGCTCAGTGGCACACCATCTCACCTCACACTCGACCCTTGACACTCACCATCCTCGAACTCACACCTCTCGCTCTCACGCTTTCGCTCTCGCTCACGCCTCCTCTTCCAGCAAACGTGCCCCCACCGCACACGCCATCCCAGCATCTGGTCCACAACAACCATCATACTCACGCTCACAGTCCTTCCCACGGCAAAAAGAAGCGTTCGCATGGTCCGTCGCACACTCCTCGAGGGAAAGGCCGTGGAGGCGATGTCAGCGAGGACGAAGAAGTCGAAGAGTCTGATTATTCCGCCCTGGTGGAGACGTCTTCGTTCAAGGACCTGCTTTCTCATGGAGTAGTGGTGTCCGTCAACGGACAACCTTGGTCTCGGATATACGCTCACGTGAGCGAAGACGATGACGATGACCTGGAATGGGAGGACGAGGTTGCTATTGCGCATGCCGGAGCAGCGGGAGACGAAGTCAACGAAGAAGGGATGGAAGAAGGCTCTGTCACGCGTCGACGTCCGAGAAAAGCCAGGTTCGGCAGCTCAGCAGCTGAAGCTAGGGGTGATAGGGAGCTCGTACTAGCTGGTACGCCCAGGAGGAAGAATGGCAAGGAAAAAATGGACAAGGATCGGGCTGTCGTCGTTGTTTATGGTCTTAGCCCCGGCAAGGAGTATGAGGTTGAATTGAGGGTTGTTGGTCTTTTCAGCCAAGACGGCGGAGATGGCTTGAGTAAGTCATCGACTCACTCTAGCGCTGTGGATATGTACCAAGACTGACCTCCCGATTGCTTATAGTATCAAACAGCATACTCATTCCGCCTTCACCCAACCCAAACACTGGTCTACACCCCCGCTCTCGTGCAAACTCCCTTCGATCACGATCCAGGCCTAGATCCCGTTCCAATTCGCTTTCCGCTCCGACACCGGGACACCCTGCTCCTCATCCGTCATCATCGTCACCTCTATCGCATACTAGGAGTCAGGACGCTGTGGCCACCCTTGACTCGCTCAACGTACCCTCGCACGATACCTTGTCCCCCGAAACAGCTACTATCATACCGACACCAGTACTTAACGCTGTCGACACCCAAGCAGCCCAATTGCGACATCTCATTGCCACAGCCCATGCCGAGAAAGACCATTTGCAAACGCAGATCAAGGAGGCTCGAAGAACCAGCCAAAGGCAAGAAGCCGCTTTAAAAGCCGAGATGGAAGCGGTTAGGAAGGCGATTGAGAAAGCCGGTTCGATGGATCTACGAACAAAGCAGAAAGCCTTGGCCACTCAGGAACAGGTGAAGCAGGGATGGGCGGGTGCTGAAGCCGCTGAGAAAGATGCGGGTGATGTAGAATCCGGCCTTGATACGCTTGAGTCGAGATTGGAAGCCATGAGAATCGAGGTCGAAGCCGTTCAGGGGGAATGGAAAGCTGCGCGAGAACGGGAAGAAGAGCTGAGAGAGCGTGATCGAAGAGCTCGGGCTGAAGAAGACAAGAAGTTGAGCGAAGTGGTCGCTAAGATTGACAAGCTAAAGTCGAAAAAGGCCAAGAAGGAGTCTGAAAAGGCTGAGCTGGAGAAAAAGTTGGAAGACCTGGAAAAACAGCATGCCGAAGCTGAGAAGAAGAATGAGGATGAAAGATCGGCGAGGAGAGGAGCCGCGACGTATCTCGCTGCAGGCTACGGTCAGCAAGGCCACCATGATCATCATGAATACGGCGGATCTGGAGCCGGTGGTGGACCGCATAGGAGCCTGTCGGCACATCCAAGCCTTAATGGCTTATCGGGTCATTACGCCGCTGGACCAGCGTATAGACCTCGGGGAGTCGCAGGCTATCAACCTAGATTCCCATCTGCCGGTGCAGCCCATCATCACAATCGACCTCCAGCTACTCAACCCAGTCCGACCCACCCAAACAACTTCTACCCGATCCAGCATCCTGTCCCACCCTCAGCCACATCACCAGCGTTCAGGCCACCAAAGGTTGCCGGGCCACCCAGCCGATCCACTTCCGGCCCCTCAGCTCCAGGTGTGGCAGGCTCGAGCTCCGGAGTTAACGCAGCAGCCTTACCATTCCATCCCGCCAACTTCTCTCCCGGCAACGCTGCCGCGGCCACTCAGAGTCCTTATGACACTTCAACGAACCATACGACGTCACTCATGCCACCCCAGATGCAGCATCGGATCTACCTGCCCAACGTTCGACCTAGACCAACACCCAACTTCCATCCTCCGCCCAGCGTTTTAGCCGAACAGGCGAAAGCGAGCACTGCTTCCTCCTCTGGTTCAGGTAACTCACCTGCTCCCGGTACACACGGCGCCCACCCTTTCGGGCAGGGCCAAGCGAATGAAAGATCTCCTCACTCCAGCCCGCCTGCATTCCCTCCATTGCCAGCTGTTACCGGTAAAGGTGGTTCTACGCCTAATGTCCACAGTGGTCCGAGCTTGGCTAGTATCGTGACTCGAGCTGTGCTAAGTCCTACAAGCGCTTTGGCTCAGCAGACTCAAGCTGCAAACCAGGGATCAGTAGCCTCTACCTACCTCAAACACCCAATCTCTACCACGGGACCGACGAACCCCTCAATGGCCCCTGTTCTGGGTGATCCGACACCGCCTGGACGTTCAGCCTCGCCAACACCGCCTCTGCCGAGCGGCAACCAATCTCATCCGCAACCGCAGCATCGGCTATCCCTGCCACCTACAAGCGGTAGTAGTGGCGGTGCAAGCGGAGTGAGAGGTGAAACAGGTGAATTCCCTCCGCTCTCGCCTACTTGGCCAGCAGGAGTTCACTCGCAGAGTCCTGGCCCAGGCATGAGAAGGGAGAGTACACCGCCTATCGGAGCTATCTGGGGATCGTCCCCAGCCAACGCTGGGAGGGAGAGTCCGATCTCTGGACTGGTACTGAAGAAAGGCAGTGGTAGTGCGAATGGAAGCGGGAGTGCTGGAGCCGGCACGCCTCCACCAGCCGGAGTAGGAGAGTAAGTGAGAAGGCTGTCATTGGGGACTGGGGAAACGCAGAACGATATGCGGCAGGCCGATGTATCGGTATGGACTTGCTAGTATGGGAAGATGGGAGTATCCTGTGCTGTCCATGACGACGATGTAGTACATGCAATTAATGAACCTTACATGCTGGAGAGCTGGTGACTTTTGCTACAAGAAAGGAGGTCCGACAGGTATGCCAATCATTAGGTGTTGAGTATATAGTCATTTATAAATGCTGGTAGGGCTGATGCTAGAGATTGAATGTCCTCTTTAATCTACAACTGTGTGTGTATGTCCGTATATATTGTCCCTTATCCTGTGAACAGTGCTCCGTATTACCTCATCATTATCCTATCCGTTTTAGACTTTGTACTCGTAAGGAGCGGCTCTGAGAGCCTCTTTGTAGCTCGGGGGAGGCATGATCCACCCGTTTTCGCACGAAAGACCTTCACCGTGTATCATCCGTCCGACTTCTCGCCCACCGGCGCTTCTCTCCAAGTGCAGGTCACTCCACCGCGTGTTGTGCATGGCGCCCCTGGGTTCAGAGACTGACCCGACCACGATGGGTAGAGGTAATGTCTTAATAGTCCCGGGGAATGATCGCTTGAATCGAGCCATGTTCAGGCATCCTTCAGTGTGACCGTGACCGTGGCCGTGGTGAGATGTCGCCATCGGTTCGCTAAACTCTCCTGGAGGAGGGATGCTAACCGGCGAGGCGGAAGAAAAGGCCGCGGGCAAGTAATCAAAAAGCACTGGTGATCCAGGAGTGATGGACAAGAAAGCCAGAGTCACGTTCATGTGGAATGTCGAGGATACGCTAATCCCTTCTTCCCCGCCGTTTGCGGTTGGCCCAACGTTCAGCATGGTCGACATGCCGTGTCGCCATGTGGATACGCCAGAGGGCATAAGCGGCAGGGCGATGTCTTTCAGCTTGATCTTATCCTCGGATGAAGCCTCAATCCAGCCCCATCTCGCAACGATCTCCTCTTCGTGTACCAGCCCATGGCCAGTAGCGTCTCTCGGTTCCACTATCGAATGCGACGAGTGCTCTCTTCTGACAAGTGCTAGCCGGATCAGAACCTGGAACGTCGGATATGCAGGAAGCGAGCCGGCAGAGGGATAGATACCATCAAGATTGAGATCCGCCAGTGACGGCGGTGTGAGCGTCAAAGTGAAAGGTATCACGGATGTGGGCGAGTATGCTGTGGTTGGTATGGAGGGGTGGATCGACCATCGAGTATTCTGTCTATGCGTTAGAGGCAAGACTGGAGATGAAACCATGGTATTTTGGTGGATAGGCGGGAAAGGCGTAGGGAGGAAATCCGTCTTGACATAGAACGACTGAGCAACATATTTGGGTGCTCTGGTTGGCAGGGTCTCCGGCAGCATCTCGAACGGCTTAGCGGTCTCTGCCAGTACCACTCTGGCGCCGGCACCGGGCAGTGTCGGGTCGTCAGAGGTGAGCGTTACCGTCAGAGCGTAGGTCACGGCAAAAGTCGATGATCGGACAGTGAACGAAGGTGGCAATCGAGGTGTTGAGGGTACTTGGACCGTTAAAGGCAAAGAGTATGTGCCGCCTGGAAGACCGTGTAATGGGTCGATGGAGCATTCGCTGGGTTTGGGAGGATGTTGTGCGTAGGTCTGTTGCGCATCCCGAGCCCACAATGCTAATCCTTCCGAGAGCGATACCGATACGCAGATGATTGTTCGTGGTGCCGAGTTGGGTAAGTGAAGCGTGCCGATCAAAGACATTGTCAGAGTCGGATTGAGCTCATGTGGCAGTGATGAAAACCGATCGAGCTCAAAGGTCAACACGACGGGAATTGATTGGCCGGGATAGAAGGATGGTGGGATGAGTGAGGAAGTCTCGGAACATTGATAAGCTGCTTTGAGTGTGCACACTGGTCGAAGAGGCGCTGGGGTGAATGAAAAGGCATCTAGTAAACAGAAAGGGCTGATTAGCATGACAGACGAGATACCTCAGTTCAATAGGACGGCAGTAGCACAAGCTCACCCGTTGGACTGTCAATTTGCATCATCTCGTCTTCCGGCTCTTCCCTCGCCACACTCTTGCCGTGGTGCATGAGAGACGTCCAGAAGCCTGAGCCATGTCTTGTTCTCCTGCTGCTTGGCGAGTGAGAAGGAGTCATGGGGTCCATCGTCTCTGCTGTCGATTCTCTCGAGTGGTATGACATAGTAGGAGAAGAAGGCATGGAAGGGGTACCGGGCATGGATGTGGCGGGAGTCGAACACCTGGAAGAGGACGATGATGGTGATGACGAGGAGACGAACGGGTATGACATTGCGGATAGGAATGATCGATGGTGCTGGCCTGCTGTTGATGATGAAGCTTCACAGTAAGGCTGTTGAGCAACTTGGTGTTGTGCTGGTTGTTCTGGAGAATGGGACGAGAAGAATGGTCGGAAGGGGGAATGCAATGAAGGCGAAGAGATCATGACGAAAACGATAACTGATATGTTGTATATATTTGATCGGTTGGTGAATCACCGCTGGCGAGGGAAGGCGGCCGATTCTTTGAAGGGATTATGGTACGAAGATTTCCCGTCACTTGACTTGGATCCTTGGAATCCTAACAACGATCACCGTGCTCTCGAACAATGGACAGGCAGTGAGTACCAATCCAATATCGGTATCAAAAGTCGGCAGGGCTTATCGTTTCTGCGCTGCTGGATTCCTTTTTTGTTCTGATGCTGTTTTGTGAGACCTTGATATCGTCACGTAGGAGCTCGTATACCCCACCAATAGTCAGCGACGGCGCAGATGAGCGGGTTTTGTTTTGTCGGGATGGTCGGACGGTGCGAACTTTTGCCTTTTCTCGAATGTCTCGCTTTCGGGATCTGTGTGTCGCGGTAGAAGTTTTCCCGTTGTTGTTATTGTCACTGCCGCTCGGCTCGATGCCAGATCCAGAGGCGTCACTAGTCAGGATCTGTAGTAGTACTCGGGAAAACCCAGAACAAAACAACGGGAGAACAACAAAGCGGTGTGTGTTGTGACTATTGGACTGGTGTAAGCCAAGCAGAAGTGAAGTGAGGTGAGACTACGCCTGGGGGAATGTCTCGCCTTTTACGTCTTTGTGTCCCGCGAGTCGACGATCGACCAAGTATCGTACGGGCCAGGAACAGCTCGTGTGTAGCGCGGATCCTCGAGACGAAGACGTAAGTGGGTGAAGATATTCGAACTCGTATCGGATCTGCGTTTCGGCAGGCCAAGGCCAAAGAATGACGCTAGTGGTGACTCAGATGGTCTCGGATCGAGGCCTCCGGCGGTTTTAGAAGACTTTACTGCGGTCACAAGGAGTGTATCTGGCTAGGCAGTGATATTTCAAGTGATTCCTGTTCTGAATCAGATCGTTACGAGACACTGCCTCTTCGTGAGGAATATATCCCTTATGTTGACGGATCGCTCTCAAGGATCCCGTATGTCCAAGGCGCAGGCAGACTTGGTCTTTTCCGAGAACAATAGGGATCGAGTTCATGCGATCTTCGGCAAGTCTGAGACAGCCCAAGAACGCCCCTCGAGGTCAGAAGTGGGACTGTTGCCGGTACCGATAGGTCGGTCAAGAAGCGGTATTACGTCGTCGCAAGAGACCGATTCTAACGGCGTGTTTCTGCCTTTTCTCCTGGATGTTTCGGTTTCCAGATGTTGTAGGATGGATATTTCTCGATTGACTGTCGGATGACTGAGAACCTCGCACGTATGGGTGAAGCAGGATAACGGGATAAGTATCGTTTGGGATAGATCGCCACTCTAACGATAGATGAACAGAGACAAAACACGAACACAGGCAAAGATGAAACAGACTATGATGAACAAAAGCGATGGTGGTGTTGAATGCGAAGATAAGATCGGAAAGCAAAGAAGAAGCAGAGAGACCTGGTCATGTCTCGAAGGACATGCATGAGATGGTACCGTCTCTAGTTGACTTGTCTTTCGTGCTTCCCAATATTTTGGTCCGAGGGGTGTTTTAGCTTAGTGAGACCAGAGGATCATGCGGGTGTGCGGGAACCGGTACCCATGTGTCAGACGTCAGAGGTACGAGAGACGCATAGGAACGTCAAGGCAGCTCGACCAAGGCTTTTTCGAGGGTGATCATCGGTCTCGACAATCCTTAAGCCTTCGAGGGTTTTTTCCCGACCCGAGTCGAGAAAGGGGGAAGTAGAAGTGGGATCCTATTACTCTTCGGGAACAAGGCACCACTCACTTCCGCCTGCGGTCATAAGTGATCTGATCTATTGCATCGAGTAATCTAGTGGGGTTGACAATCAAAGGTGACAGGAGGGAGAGGCACGAGTAAGTTACTGTACGAATTAGAACGATGACATGAGAGATGAGACTTTGTGCCAAGGGAAGGAAAGACATTTCGTGTCTCGCTGAGCCGCTTCGGCGGTATTGGGTGTTTGTTTCCCTTTGCCGAGATTTCGTGCAAGCAGAATCTGAACGCTTTGGTTGATCCCTTCATCCGCCCTCTTGCTTCAAGCGTTATAGATGCATCTCAAATAGAGAACAATAACGCGCTCCACGGCGCTCACGCCCCTTGCTTTCTCATGGACGACAGATTTGACGGATGCGAAAGGGATTATCTGGTCCACTATGCAAACTACTGCTCATCTGAATCAACGGGAGATTCATGAACCAGGATTCTCGGTCAGCGACATCAAGGGAACGCAAGGGGGATGCAAGCAGTACCTGTTCCTTGGTTCAGGTCTGCCTCCCCATCTCGGTCTATGTTCATGGGTTCCTAGCCCTTCGAGTGCGGGGAGGCGTGAAATAGACATTTCGTGTAGGGAAGAATGGAAAGGGTCGTCACCGCAAACGGTGCGAGCCAGACTCGAACCACCACGAGGAAAAGATGCATGTACGTACGTGTATACGTACAAAAATCCGCGGTTGCATGGTTAATTGTCTTAGAATACATTTCCCCGACCGCTACACCCTCACTGCGCTCGCCGAAAGCAGACGACAAAAATTGCCCTACGCCGTGGAAAGACTCTTCACAGCTCTCGTAATGACCCCGCTTCCCGAAAATCCCTTTTCTCTGTTTCCCTACAGGCGGATCCTAGAATGTGAAACTGAACTAGAACCATGTCTCGTCCACCTTTCTAGGTGGTACAACAGTACACAGCGCTTGCTCACGTCGTTTTGCTGTTCTGTGCATAGTATGATCTCTTGCATTTTGGCTCCGATGTCGGTTGTAGTAGCTACCTCGAACTTGTGCGGTGACTCCCAGCCACGTGCATACCTTCGTAGAGCAACTCGTCTGTAAGAAATAGCATATAGCTTCGCTTGCAAGCTGTCGTGGGAAGTCAAACGTTCTCTTAGGCTCGATCAGATTGACAGGTCCCAGATCTAAGCTCGGTTCCTTAGTACCGTCAATCTACCCGCTTCTCCCCTTCATTCCCATCCAGCCGAGCTTGTTCTCGCCGTAACGGTCACAGTAGTGGAGGTTGGGTATGAGTGACGACATTATTCGATGAAGCCGGATGATCGTTGTCCTTATGCATTCGACGTCCTCCCTTTCGAGCATGTACCGTAAGGACTAAGTAAGCCCCACATCAATATGCATGAGATCACCCAGAGCCAAAGCGCAATCCGGTGGTGAAGAGATTCGATCGTATTCGTAAGCTTCTGCGAGGGGAGAAAGGGAAAATGACAGAAGAGGCGTCGCAGGAAAACTGATATAACCTATTTCCGGCGGGTTGCTCTTATTATATCGCAGGATGGCTTTAATCATTAATGGGCGTCTGCATCTTTTGGTCTGTTATCTCGGGAAGGAGTCGCGAGTCGTAGCCATGATGCGTCTGGCACCACTCGGTCGGTGGCTTGGGTTATGGGTAGACGCCTCTCCGTAGACTCCACTCAATGTCCTCGTGGCTTCGAACACATGTCCCAGAAGTCTGCGGAAGAAGGGAACATGTCGCACTACATCTGTCAATCGTCATTTTGCATGGGGTATCTTTGTGCGACAGGAGGAGTGAGTTCCACTTAGGTGAGAGTCAAGCATGTACCGTGCCAAGGCTGCATCAATTTATGGATGGATTGACGACCTCGTGGCTGACATCCGGATCGGGATGATATGTAATGACCCCCGGGAGAGTGATGTTCCCGCACCGGCAAGGTCAGTCTGCGGGAGACCCCGTCATTGCTGTACGCGGATGGTGCAGGCCCAGAACACAGTATCTAGCGAGCTATGACGAGCATGTTGTAGTCGGCCATAGCGATCCATCTCGCGTGTCCCAGACTATGGACCAGTATATTGATCGACATGGGCTGCAGCTTGATTGACTAGCTACTGCATGACTTGTGACAAATGCCTCCGAGAGCAGCAACATGTCACGCTACTTACAGCGCGCATCTACAAAAGCCACGCTGCACCAAAGATTTCGGTCGCTTCCAAAACAATCGGGTTTCACTGTTTTACTTTCGGTGTCACCTTCACCGACCACGAGGATTGTCTGAGATTGCTGATCTACTGCTTCTTTTTGTTTCCTCTGAAAATGACTGCGATCGCAATCAGCACACACAGCTTTGGCTGGTCACAAGTTGTTTCACAATTAAGCCGGTCTCACTTCGCACCTCGCATGAACAATCGAAACAAGAAGAATGCGGCTTCAATTTGCGTCCGGCTCGACGTGTTTCATCTCGGGTTAAGGTTTAGCATGCAAAGCCCGTTTGCTTCTTTCAAGTCCAAGCGGACAACATCTCATGCCGGCTCAGTCAGTCGTCGTTTCCGTTATCCCGCCCAACGTACAGAAGGTGACGGATGAAGCGTACGCACAGTGAGGCGCGGGTTCGGTTGTTTGACCTCAATAACTCGGTGGGGATGGTTGGTTAAGAGCCAGCAAGCCGAGAGACCGAGACATACGCTGAGAATGCTGGGCTATGGTGCTGCCGGTGACCTTGACTGGTGATGACCATTGATTGTACATCTAAGAAGAGGCATATACTACGGCAGGACTGACTTGTCGTCTGCGTCTGTGTTCTCACCCCTCTTGCCTCCGTCCTTCACATCCTCATCGAGCTCCTCGTAATCCACTAGTTCTCCTTCCTTGTATCTACAAGGACCAGTCGGTATGATCCACGTCGGGTCTTCAAGGTCGGCGGGTTTCCACTCGCAATCCGGTCCCGCATCAGAAGCCGCCAGCATGACTCTCCTGAACTTCAACAGGGCTGATACGAACATGACCGGCAAAGTGACGGCGGTCAAGAAGCTTTCGTAGCTTGTCGGTTCTCTCTGAGCCAGAAGCAGGACTCGCTGGCCATCAACAGTGAACTTTGGTGTCCTATCAATCGCTGAGAGTCGTTCTCGTCGCGTTTTCGGAGCGTCCTCTGCCATCCATTTCTTCCTATTCTCTCCCAGGGTGAGGTTCATTGCTCGCTCCGTCTGCACCTCTTTGGCGACCACCGCGGCGGGTCGTTCATCCAGTAATACAGGGAAGTATGACGGTCCAGTCGGGACGATGACCGTCGGGTCCAACCATTCGCCCTTGATGCCTCGATTCCAGATCAAAGAGCCAAGGATGCGCAAGAAGAACAAAGGCGAAGTAGCGGTTGCGAGGATCTTCTCCGATAACGTAGACTTGCGTTGCATGCAGAGCCATATTCGATGCCCCTCTGGTGTATATTTCGGCGAACGGTCGATGACGGTGCCATCTGAAGCTGTGAAGAGTCGTGGCATACTGATCTTCGGTGATAAAGATGGATCACAATCAGTGGCTTCTTCACTCGGCCATTCATAACGCATTGGCATATCCCGCTCACATCCTCGATTGCTGCGTCAGCTGTAATGATGCGTGAGAAGTTGATGTTGGTTGGGGCCTTTGGATGTGTAAGGAGTTCGTCTTGCTGCTTCCCTATAAACCTTGATACAATCGTCCTCAGAACTTCTGGCGGAAATGGACGCAAGCGAGGTCCTTCGGCACCGATGCTTTCTCATGCAACATAAGGCAAAGCCGCCAAGCCCCACAGATGTATCAAATCAGTCTCCATCATGGAATTGACCAACCTGATAAGCGACAAAGACGTAGGCGCCATGATGCATCATTGCCAGGATGTCGGCCGATAGGAGGACAGCATCCAGCGATTTGTTCCTATCTTAGCGTTTTTAACATGATCTCCATCGGACCTAGCCGGTCGGTAAACACGCACATCGGCCATGCCGCATACGTGTCTAGCACGGCTCGCTGGTGATCACTACTATCCACAGCCAAAGACTACCAAGTACTCCATCTCCGCGACACTCGACAGGGTGTTGAGGAAGTCCCACACCGACAAAACGGCCCTCATTCAGCATCAAACGCACCAATGGCCCAAGAGAGAACCAGGCTCGTAAGTGGCGATGTTGCAAAACGGTGCCGGTAAGTCTTCGCTTTCGGTGATTGAACCGCTTGACGTCATACGGTTTGTCACCGCTGTACGTGATGGAATGTAGAACGTCGGGACCCGCGAGTCGAATTGTAGCCTTCTCGGTGGAGGATGCTCTCAGGTAGGAGGTCTGTTCAATTGATACTCTGCGTATATTGAGCGGTGCGTGCAGGCTAGCTTGGCTTGTACAGACGAACTGGATGTATAAATGTCTTCTTGCTGCTCCCTTCATAAACGCATTGCCATCTCACCGAGTCACAAGCCCATACACGAGCACACGCATGATGGGGAAAGCATTCACTGGCGAGCCATCCAATTGGGTTCACGGCAAGGCCGAGGTGGCCCCAGGTGTCCAACTGCACTACGTCGACGCCAAGCCCCCTTCATCGTCTTCAGCGGGCAGCTCCTCATCGTCGTCAAAGGACAACAAGACGATTATCCTGATCCATGGGTTTCCTCAGACATGGTACTGCTACCGACACGTGATTCAGCCTTTAGTCGATAGCGGTCTGAGGGTCGTCGCTGTCGATTATAGGGGTGCGGGCGATTCGGATCGACCTAGAGACGGGTACGACAAGATGACCATGGGCAAGGATATCCATACGCTTTACAAGGAGAAATTGGGCATCGAGAAAGCTATCATTTGTGGATCAGATATCGGCTCCATGGTGGCCGTCAGTCTAGCAGTGCAGTTCCGGGAAGACGTCGAAGCTTTGATTACGTTTGGTGAGTGTTTCAGGTCCCGGTCATTACCAGTTCCGCTCCACTTGAACGTCCCTGCTTCGAGGTCATTTCAAGTACAGATCGTCTTCCTCCCGGAACCAGAAGAGAGGTAAGTTGTCGAGAATTCCAGCTGATATTTGCTCCTCGTTTGCCGCTTCGACAGAGGCTCCAGTACCGGGTACAAAGGCATACGATAAAGCGACTACCGACCCGAGTCTCACCTGGCCCTTGTTCTGGCACTTCTTCTTCCACAATATCCCAGATCTGCCTGAGCTGCTCACGCAAGGCAAAGAGAGGGAGTACATCAGTCATTTCTATCATCGTCTGGTAGGTCTGCCTTCCTCCAAAAGGTCTTTGAGTGTCTTTTCGATGAACGACAATGAGCTGAAGATCAATCACTTGACGTTGCCGACCATTGACAGTGTTACGACCCTTCATTCCTTACTGATGCCGACTTGGAAGTCTGTGAGTGCCAAAGCGATACTCGCGCTGCCCCACTATCTCGCTACATTACTACAGGCCAAGTCAGATCGTCCATCAGCTCCGCGGGGCATCCAGTAAAAGCCCAGTGAACGCGCGAACAATGACGTTCTCTGACCTGATTCAACTCCTTTTTGCAGACACCAAATCATTCGCCTCCTCTGGCGGGATACGGTGCGGTCTGGATACCTATCGAGCTTTCCAGCAAGACGTCCATGATCTCCGTGATCATCTAGCCAAGAACAGTAAAGTTGATTTCCCGACTTTTACAATGGCAGGCGACGCCTCTAAATTTTCGCTCGTAAGTTTCTGTCTGAACTCTATCTTGGTAGCAACGAAGAAAGGACTGCTCATATTGTTTCCTGCTTTGTGGTTGTACGTTCACTAGTTCATCGAAGATCAGACCAAGGAAATTGCCAATGACGTGACCTACACTGAGATCCCAAGGTCTTGTCACTGGATCATGGAGGAGAACCCGGACGACTGGCTCGATGCCGTCAAGGGCTTCTTGAAGGATAAGAAGCTGTTGTAGATAAGCGAGCTATGGTCACTGTCGTGCTACAGTAGTCTGATGCTCTTTCGACGAGAATATGTTGTACCGTCCAATCGCCTGACTGCACGCATGATACAAACAAATCGTATTACATGGGTCTTCGACCTGTGGCTGTAGTGTATATATATACAATGTGTCCTCTTTTATGGTACGCTATATAGGAGAAGAACTACTGGTGCTTGATCTACAAATCGTCCAGATCGCCTTCCAAGCCGGAATCGTCGTCACGTCCGCTCGCACGGCCCGCAGCCCGCCTTCCAACAACACAAAGAACCTTGACCAACCTCTCTTTAGCTATCGCGAACTTCCTGCCTTCATTCTCGAGTCCAACATCCTTGGCATGATCCAGGACGCCTGCAGCTTCCGCCTGGGTGGCCTCGCTTTCATCGCCCGTCTCTGATCCAGAGTCCGAATAACGCTCGTCGATGATATCGTGCTCGACCAGATCCCCTGTGACACCGATAAATTTCGTCTGAGTCAGAACCAATCGTAGATGAGCGGTATCCTTCTGCACTTTTCGGCTGGCTTCCATCCTTTGTACACGCGTAAGTTCGGGCTCGTTGAGCTGAGCCGAAGAAGTGAGGAGCTTGATGTAGTCGATACAGGCAGTGGCGAGCTTGTCAATGGCCAAGGCGTTCTTGGGGAGACGAGCGGCTCGTCTAGCTTGGTCAACTCCCTTCGACGCGAGAACATCTCTTGAGCCAGGATAGAGAAGCTCGAGCATGGCTGACACAGATGAAAGACCTGCACCAGCGCCTTGGACTTCTTCGGCTGCCAAAGCGGAGGCAAGAGCGGCTTGAGCTTTGGGAGCGGGACGAGTGAATATGCCCCAAAGACCTATGAGCACCAAACCAAGAGCATGGGCGGCCGAACCTCTTGGAAGACCTTGGATAGCATTTCGGATCTCCCTGTCGAATGCGGACAACTTGAGGTTAGACCCGATATCGCAGGACTCGAGATTTGCGAGCAGGTTCTTCGTCGACAGAGATGACGATGAGGTTGATCTTGAACGAGTAGAAGCGTCGACTAGGCGGATGAAGAATCGGGAGTATAGATCATGCACGTGGACAAGGGTTATTTGCTCTGCGATGGCCGCAATGGGGGACGAGGTTTTCTCTAAAAGATGAGCGCATCGATGAGCTTCGGCCAAGGGGAGCCTGAGAACGGTAGCGAGGGCGGGTGAAGTAGACAAGTCGAGTTTGCTCTGTGCGCGACGCCAAATCTGCTGTGGTGATCGGAGCAGCGGAAGTTCAGGTTGTAAAAGAGCCAGGAGGGTAAGGGAGTAGGCATCGATAGCAGTATTATTGAGGTGAAGAATGACGTGCCATCGCTCAAGAGTCGACGGTTTGACAGCTGAATGGAAATAAGATCAGCGACTTTATAGACCAGTGACTTGCAGGTAGCCAAACTTACAACCTCCGACAATCCCGGCGGCCAGCTGAGTCCAGTAGACCTCGTCGTTGTTATCGACTTGACTCCTTTTGGTTCTTGGGATCCCCAGATTCGCGCATTCACGGGCCAACAGTGACAAATTACCGGCCTTTCGCTTCTCATTATTCTCCTTCGTCCACTTGGCGATGATGGGACCCATAGAAACAGCCAAGATGACTGCTACAAGAACCCTCCATGTCCAATCGAGTAGTCCGTGCGGTGTGGGGACCAATGGCGCCGGCAGACCTCGTGCGAGAAGTCTTGAGGTGTGCTCGGCCGTGATGAGCGGTATTCGAGAGAGGATCTGACGTGTAGAAGCAGTCCCGACGGCTCCACTCGGTAGAACTTGACCGGCGGCAGTCGCAGTCGTCGTCGAGGTCTGCTTGAGAACATCAGATGCCGAAGGTATGAACGAGAAAGACATGGCGAAAGCGGCAAAGACTCGCAAACCACCATCGGCAGCGGTCTGGGCGATAGTAGCCGCTTGAGCCTTCTTGCTCTTCGGACCAGGTTTGGCTCGAGGTGCCTTCGGAGCAGCCGAAGTCTTTGGCTTCTTCCTCTTTCGCTCATTCTCCTCTTCCTCTTCTTCCGCTTCCTCATCTTCATCTAGGGAATCGTCGTCCATCCTCTGGGCGGCGGCCGCATCAGCCGCAGCCTGTATTTGCCTCTCCCTACTATCGAAGTCGGCTTGCCATTGCCTGAAATCCTCTTCTCCTGCTACGGCCGATCGGAAAGCCTCAAGCTCGTCAACTTTGCGTTGAAGCATCGCAGATCGTTTCTGGAGTAGTTCGATGTACATCCTCGCACCGATCAAGATTGTAGCTTTGGCACTAGCGTTGGGTCGAGTCACTTCACCAAGTCCGTCAACCGTACCATCGGCAGCTCGGAAATCGGTTGCGAGCTTCTGCTCCTCCGTCGAGGTCTCATAGAGCACTCGCAGAGCGGGAATCGCATCCCGAAGATCGGCTTGAGCAGCTTGTACTTTCTGTCGATATCGACGTTCGGTCTTGTTGTGCTTGCCAACGGTCGGGACGGCAGGCGCAGTAATCGTCGGCACCTCGGAAGCAAAGTCCTGAGGTGCTGCACGGGCTTTGGCACCGCTCGACTTGGTCTTGGGCTTTGTTTGTTGTAAGGCCAGTTGTGGCTTGACATCGTTATAGGCTGGTGAGGTCTGACCAAAGACATGGTTGGCTATAGACGGTGTCAGCCTCATCATCACTCCAAGCTTTGTCGTAGTTTATATAGAGTCATGAAAAGCTCACTCTGCTGCGAAGACGGATTCCCTTCAGAATTGAGCTGCCCGTTCGCCATAGGCTGCGTCCATCCGTTCTGTCCACCGGAAATCGACGTCACTTGCGGCTGAGCGATATGTGAGGTAGACTGAGTCTGAAGTCCCGGCTGAGGCTGAGTCTGTCCACCGATATTGCCGATGGCTCTAGCTTGTTGAGCGAAATCGAAGTTCAGCATTGGAGAAGTGTCGGAGACGTCAGATACCTTTCTGTGACTCCCGTTGATCGACATCGACGGGTCCAGGTTCAGCATGCCGAGGTTGCCATTTCCGTCCATGCTCCCGTCTTGTGCGAAGCCGTTGTTGTATGAGCTAGTCTGTAATAGATTTTGCAAGAAATCGAAACTGCTGATAGAGTCGGTCGAGAACGGATTCGAGTTCGAGTTTGAGGGGTTTCGCTGATGTTGCCCGCCGAAACCAGGCAAGTTGAGCGATTGGCCTGGCTTGCTGTTCTGTTCGATCGGGGCGTTGAAGTCCGTCGGGCTGTTCTCATCGGCCAAGAAGAGCATGTCGAGCTCTGTTGATGAAAAGCTATTGAAGAAGTCATCGGTGGCGGATAATGAGA